>NIJG01000021.1:1392592-1420262 GCA_002201625.1 Euglossa dilemma | reverse complement strand
TAAATAAATAAGAAAATAAATACATAAAAATAATAATTTTCGAAATAACATTGTTCAAGAAATATTTAGCAAAACTTAAAAATTTTCTGTTATTTCATAAGGAATGTACTTATATATCAAAATTCTCTTTTGTGTCCTTATAAATATTTCAATCTGAGAATTGACAAGTAACATTGAACTTCATGACATTGAACGCATGGTTTCTCCTGTACAATATTTCTATGATGGTAAAGAAGGAGCAAAGCTTTCTGTGAAACATATAACATCCTTAATACACGCTTTATACATGAGTAAATTTTTCAAAAGCCAGATATGTGGACGGAAGAATTTCAAAATTGCTTCGATGGCCACAATATACAATACATAATAAATTAACATAACGATATTGCTTTTTAAAATTGTATCTTTTATCTGTATTTTATAATTTTTTCTTTTTTTCTTTTTTAATTTAATGAGTCTGATTTTGAAATGTGAGAGACATATGTAATTAAAAGCATTAAATTTTGTTACCTGGATATAATTAAAACTAATCTCTCAACTTATGTACAATGAGTATCTTTTGTCAAAAATGTATTAATGTTATTTATATATTAGACTAATCATTGAAATTCAAATATGTTTCTTATTATTGTTATTTGAGGCTTTTAACTTTGCACCTTCATTCTCTTTGTTAGTTTTTTGTATGCCTTCTCAAATTAAAATTATTCTCTTTCAACTTCTTCTGAATCATTTTCCTTTTCCAAATTTGTGCAATTTTCTGTTGTAATTTCTGTTTCAATTAAATTGTGTAATTCTTTACATAATGTTTCTTCACAAACTTCACCATTTATAACAGCATTTTCGATTACATCATACTCGTTTTTAGTATCATGTTCCTTAAAATCAGGTTCTATAATCTCCTCACAACTTTTAAACATGTCAGGATGTTCGCTTGAATTCAGTAATTCTGGATTTTCATTAGAGTTTAAGATGTCAGTATTAACTTCATCGTCTGTCGTATCAGTAGACTGAGAGACTTTTTTTAATACGCTATCGATTAAGTTAGATGCAAAACTTTTATTCTCATTCCCTTCATGAATTGTTTGATGAATCGGTAATGTTTGCGGTCTATGTGGTCGTGCATAAGGAAACATATATTCTTCGCCTGCGGGGGTATGAACAGCTGATATTTCCGTTTGAGTTGCAACACCATTATCAATAAGATTGGATTTTGATTGCATATTCGACATGCATCGTTTTATTTCTGACATGGAATCTTGTAATTGTTGAACCTAACCACGTATCAAATTTAAAAAAAAACAGGGATCTTATTAATATTTTAAAGCCAATTACAAAAATAAAACTCATATTTTACCTGAGTATGCAACAGATTACATGTTTGTGCTAAATTAGTTACAACATCTACATTTTGTGCAATATTTTCATTGTCACTGTTTGTAGAATCTCGATTAGTAGGTTGTAAACTAACAACCTTTTTCCACAATGCATTAATTGCTTGCATTTGTAATAATTGTAGTTTGTGTTCACTTTCTAATGCAGTTCTAGTAGCTTCCATGTCAGTAGATAGTTTCCTAAGAGATTAAAAGCTTGTATGATATTTAGAAAAAGATATTATATTTATTTAATAAGAAAATGAAAACCATACTGGATATACTTGTTTGTTCTTATCATTTCAATAGTCTTTAGTATAGTTGTTGCTTTTTTGTTAAGATTTCTAGTATGATATCCTCTCCACATTCTTTGAATGCATATTGCTGCTTTTTCAGCTTCATCTTGATCTGCTTTTAAGGAAGGCAAAATCATTATCGTCTGGAAATATTCTATTTTTATACTCATTTAGTGAAAAAATAGAATTACCTTTATTATCTTCCTGTCTTCTTTGAATAGCTCTATGTCGAATGCTATCTAATTTTGCTTGACATACTTCGCTATCTTCATCACTACTTTGGGTAGCATTATCTGCATCACCATCTCCATTTTTTTTAATAACACTACCTTTAATTTTATCATTTGCACTCTTTGGCCTTTGTATATTTCTGCCTAAGTTTGGTGAATTTTTTGTACTTCGTTTTGCTGGTAATGTTTTGCTTTGAACATAATTATTGATTTTCACACTATGGGGGCATTTATTACTAGTATTTGTAATAATAGGTTTAGCAATATTTGGTTTTCCAAGAGCACAATTTGTCGCTGAATTACTTTTTACAAGTGCATTTGCTTTTATAGAAGTAAGATTTGTTTTTGCCATTGGATTTACTGTATTTATAATAGGAATAGCTTTGCTATCTCCATCAGAAGTGGGTTTGCTTGGCATTGTAATTTGACATGGTGATGTCAATTTACTTGGCGGAGTTTTTGCTAAAACTCGAGAAAGGCCAGATGGTGGACGAAAATCTGGACTCATTAAAGACTCTGGAACTGGTACTAATTTTGTTGCAGCTTGGAGAGGACTAGATGTTTCTGTAATCCAAATTTTCAATTAATAAACGAAAATTAATGATATTTATCACGTACCTTCTGTATCTTGTGAAGCAATAGCATTTGCTTTGTTATTCAGGGTACCACAAAGCATGTTTGGGTCCAAACTTTGAGTCATCAATGATTCCTGATCTTCAGGTAATAAAGTATGGCATGAAGATACTATAGCATCAGTGTGGCAACTAGATATCATTCTATCTGGTGATCTTATTCGTAACGAATTTCTTGATGAACCTATTAAAATAACATGTATACATATGATTACACTTATACTTACATATATAGTTAACTTTATATGTTGTCATAGATTTAACTGTATTTGAATTCTTTATGACTAATTTCAGTAGCAAAAAGCATGCAAATAATATTTGACTAAAGATAAAGAATATAAAAATTGTGAACTATGTGAAATATATTTCCAAATCGTCAAATGCTAATTTGCTAAACAAATTTTCTAATTAGCATCATTATTGCAACACTGCTGTTTTTTCATTCTCCAAAGTCATTTGCGCTATAAGCTTAAAAACGTAATCGCTTAAAAACGTACTATTTATTAGGCACAGAAGATATAAACATGTGCATTAATCCAAGATAAAATTTTTTCATACTACATTTTCGTTGTTACTTAATCTTGTTTCTCAATATTTTTAAAGTATAAATGATATTTATCTAAGATTTTTACACATGGTTATAATGCAGTTATAGCCGTGTATGATTAATTTTCATCTTGACTTTGGATACCTTTACAAGGCGAATGGCACACACAGTACTTTGCTTCATAAAATTTTGGTGACTGTAAGCATTTATCTTCATAGTATGTCAACATTGGCGCAACTAGAGAAAACACATTATAACTAGGACATATAGATGCATGACGACTGGAAAGTGTACATCACTACTAGTCCACGTTTTATAAATATAACAAGAAAAATTTTACAAAAGTTTTTATTATACTTGCAACGATAATGAACGAAATATAGGATTAATTAACTCACTGGCACGTCTAGGAGAACCTGTCCTGTTATGACTAAGTCTACGCCTAGTAGCGGGAGAAGGACTCATTCCGACGCTACTTAAGCTGTGCACACTTCCAGTATCACTTTGTTGATTTAATTGTTGCTGATGATGTTGTGCTTTACTCAAAATCAGCCTAAGCTTCCTGTCTGTTTCATTTTCTAGAGATTCACCAGAAAGTGGGCAAACAGATGCTAAATATTGTGCAAGCAGTGCATGTTCGCCAACACGGAATTGTCTACCGCGTCCCTGAGAATATAGCCACTCTGCTTTTAAACTGAGTGGCCATCATATCAAGTAAATTTTAATTCTTTAAACTGAATAACAGACTATATATTAAATGACATATGAAATAACTAATGTATCTAAAAAGACACCCACCTTTCAATAGGATCAACAGGATAGCCATCAATTGATTTCAAGCTCATACACCAATTGATAACAAAAGGTCGATAGTCAAAACCACTATAAGCTATTTGTTAAGAAGCTATAGCTGTAAATCTACAGTTAGTATGAATGTTTAAGTTTTATATCTAGTTTTCTACAAGCATATTTTATCCATAAAGAATAATTCTATATGATAACATCAAGAGTGATTAGAAAATGTTTTATAAAATTACTTCTGCAATGTACCACTAATTGACTTCTAAAATCTAAGTGAAAATATTAACTTAAATTATAAAATTATAAAAAGGATACATACTATTACCTGTCATACTGACACATGGATTATTAGCAATTGAAAAATTGACTACATTTTTTAAATTAGCTAGATGTGACATTTCGTTCAAATCAGTAATGTTATTATTTGCCAATGTAAATGTTTCTAGAGATGAGGGTAAATAGCGTTCACATTGCCTTAATGTTATTATGCGATTGTTATGTAAAAAGAGTTCCTAAAATACCATTAGTTTTATTAAAATTAAAGTTAAAGATTATATGATTTCTTATTGCAATGAAATTATGTAATTTAGTAGTATTACCTTTAAATTTCGTAGATAAGATATATCTGAAATATGACTAATGCTATTTTCAGATAAATCTAAATGTTCCAACTTAGTGTTTGTGTGCAAGTGCTCAATAGACTGCAAATTAATATAATGTTATAAAGATTTAATACCTTGGAGATCAGCGCATACATAATTTATATTGATCATACCTTTATGTTATTGCCAGCTAAGCAAAGTGTTTGTAAATTTATCATATCCTTTATACCTTCTATAGTTAAGATACCATTATTTGCTAAATTAAGAGTTACAAGATTATGTAACTTTGATACTCCATACATACGTAGCAATTGATTCCTTACTATAGACAGCTGAAATATAATTATAAATAAAGAATTATTAAAAATTATATTACAACTTTCATTAAATTAAACATTGATAAATACATAATACATTATAAATAAAAACAAACAAAATACACACACACACACACATATAATACAAATATGTAAAGTTTATTTTATGTATATTATTATAAATATATTACCTTTGTAATTCTGTGATAAGAATCAAGATTATCGAGACGCTGAAGTTCATTGTCGTCAATAATCAATGTACTAATATCTGCATCTGACGGACAACGAGGAAGCTTCTTCAAACCTTGACCACTTAAATCGAGTGTATCGCACACTAAGGATTCTAAATAAATAACATAATTTTACTGTTATTAATTTAACTAAACATGTCAATATTTAGACGTAAGACAACAAAAATGTCAAAAATGGCAAGTGTAAGATTGTAATAAAATTACGCTGGTTTTTTACACATATTAATTAAATTTATAAGACTTGTTAAGAATCGAAATATATTTTACATAAGTAGAGTATCTTTAAAACAATTTATACGAGTATTGTATAATACAAATATTAAATTTTTACTAACCCGTCGAAGCCATGATGAACACAATAAACTGGTAGACGCTATGAAGATGTCGTCGTAATCACTATAGTACTTAATAAGAATAAATATTTATAAAATATAGTAGGATTAACACTTTAGTTTATAATTTTTCACAAAAAGAAAATAAATTAGTATCACATTTATGTTTCCCTAATCGCATTTATTTTCATTGATATCTCTATACAGTATCTATAGAAATTAATATCATATAGATGTTACAATATTAATTGTACATGACCAATTTAGATTTATTTAAACAAAAGTAACGTAATCCGTGTGTTATAGTATTATGATTCTTATAAGTAAATTTTTGAATTGCGCTAAATGATAACCATCTGAATGATTTTAAAATTGCGCGTTTAAAAATTTAACATGGCGATCTAAGAGATCAAAATATTTTCCGATGTAACATTACTTGTTAAAATTACTGATTTTCCTGAGATCTGTACTTATCTTGTGAAACGTAATTACTAATAACAGGTAAGATTTTTGTTAATAAAGTTGATTAATAACAAACTTTTTATATGTCACTATAATAATGAAATCACGTGTCAACTTTACTATAAAATTATAAAAGAATATAGTAAATGGATTAATAATGAAACGCTATGTAATTAATGTATATAACAGACAAAAGTCTAGTGTTGCACAATATAACAGTAATAGCAATGAATATAAACAATATTCAAAAAGAATTATTCAGAATGGAAAATGTAACTCTCTTCTAACCTCAACGGAGGATACTACTGTATGTTGTGAAAAATATGAAAACAGTATCAATGAAATATATAATACTCACATAACTCCCACTGTTGTACCTAATAAAATTGATAAACATGAAAAGTGTGATTCGGCTAATATACCTATAAATTTTGAACATAGCTTTCATTTACCAATGAATAATACGAACAGTAATAGTTCAATAAAATATGTAAATACAAAAATTTTGAAAAGTGGAATTAAACAGGAAGAAGTGCACAATGAAAAATCTAATGAAAGTGACATAAGAATTAATGAGATCAATATGCAAATGCTCCCGAAATCATTACATAAACAAATATTTAAAGAATCCTACAAAAGCTGTAAACAAGATAAAATATCAGAGGAAGATATACAGTCAATAAAGAAAAATTTAAGTTTATATGGAATAAAAACTGAAGATGCTAGTAGACTACCTGAAGTTAATTTTAAAATACCTCCTTTAGAAGGAGATGATATCGAACAACATTTTTATAATATAGGAAATGCACAAATTAAACCTTATATAAAACTTATAAAAAATATTATGAACGATATTCCTCAAATGCCAAATAAGTGGATATTTAACGAAGGGTGGACAAGATATGCTGCTGATGGAATACAAAGGGTAGATTATCCATTAGAAGATGCAATTATTTTTGACGTTGAAGTTTGTATGAAAGAAGGTCCATTACCAACACTTGCAACTGCAGTAACCAACAAAGCGTGGTATGGCTGGGTATCAAAATCTTTAATAAATGGTTTAAATAGCAACTTTGAAGGTAAACAGTTTGGTATGGATGAATTGATACCAATGGAAAGTATGGCTACCGAACATGGTGAAAAATTAACTTCTTTTCATAAAAAACCAAAAATTCTAGTTGGTCATAACGTATCATTTGATAGAACTAAAATTAAAGAACAATATTGGTTGAAACGTACGGGTCTAAAATTTATTGACACAATGTCGCTTCATATATCTATTGGTGGAATTAGTAGTTATCAAAGGACAATTTTAAATTCTAAGAAAGATACGGAGGAAAAGGTAAATTTACAGATGGAAACCTCTCTGAATAGCTTGGAAGAAATTCATAAATTTTACTGTGGTTCTAATATAGATAAAAGTATTAAGGATGTATTTGTAAATGGATCTTTGACAGAAATTAAAGAAGATTTTAATTCTCTAATGACTTATTGTGCAAACGATGTAATTGCAACTCATAATGTTTTATGCCATTTATTTCCCATTTTTGAGGAAAGATTCCCTCATCCTGTCACATTAGCAGGGATGCTAGAACTTGGTACTGCATATCTGCCTGTAAATTCCAATTGGCAAAAATATATCGACGAATCAGAAACTTGTTTCGAAGACTTAAATTACGAAACTAAAACTATTCTTGCTAAAAGAGCTAATGCTGTTTGTGAACTCATGCATAATGAAAAATATAAGGAAGATCTGTGGATGTGGGATGAAGATTGGAGTACACAAACGCTTAAACTAAAAAAGCGATATTCAAAGAAAGATGCTAGGGAAGTATGTCAAGCAGAAAATGTAGAAATGAAAGAAACTCAAAATTATTTAACAGACGACGAAGACGAAGAAGATCCCTTAGAAAAAGAATTTGCTTATTTAGCAAAGACAAGAAAGTTGTTACCTTCAAGAATACCTCATATGCCAGGATATCCTGCTTGGTACAGAAAACTTTGTCCTAAAGTAAACGACGAAGATTGGTCACCAGGTCCTCAAGATTTAAGCATTTCTAAGCAAATTGTACCAAAACTTCTAAATCTAACATGGGAGTGTTATCCTTTACATTATATAAAAAACAAAGGATGGGGTATTTTAATACCTTACACCAATGATTTAAGTATTAAAACTAAAATACCCTTGAAACAGCTTTTAACTCAGTGTTCCTCATTTAAATCACAGCATTTATTTAACGAAACACATTATACAACGTCGACCATTGATGTAGAAGTAGAAAATGAATTACATAAAACTGAGTTTTGGCATAATAAGAAGGAGAAGCGTAATGTTCACTTAAGTGGCATCTATAAGGGTAGTGCACACTGGTGTAATGTAGATATAGATAACTGCTGTTATTTCCTTAAATTGCCGCACAAAGATGGAAAAAGTTTTAACGTTGGCAATCCTTTGAGTAAATACTTTCTAAATAAATTTTCAGACGATATATTGGCCAGCTCAGACGCTAGTGCTGTAGAAGTATTGAAAATTGCTAAAATGGTCTCATATTGGAGAAATAATAGAGATAGAATTATGTCACAATTTGCAATATGGTTTGATAATTCATATTTACCACGTTTCATCGCAAATGCTAAGAAATCGATGCAATATGGGGCTATTTTACCGATAGTAGTCGTTTGTGGTACTTTGACTAGGCGAGCAGTAGAGCCTACATGGATGACCGCGTCTAACGTTGATTCCGAACGCGTTGGTTCTGAATTACGATCGATGATTCAAGCGCCGCCAGGGTATAATATCGTCGGTGCTGACGTCGACAGTCAGGAATTATGGATTTCATCGATAATAGGGGATGCTTATTACAAAAAAATCCATGGGGCTACCCCGTTCGGTTGGATGACGCTAATTGGTACTAAATCTAACGAAACGGACATGCATAGCGTCACTGCGAAAGCAATTGGAATCTCCAGGCACCAAGCCAAAGTTATTAATTACGCTCGAATTTATGGTGCTGGTCAAAAGTTCGCCGAAACGCTTTTGAAACAATTCAATCCGTGCATGACGAGTAGCGAAGCTGCGTCAAAGTCTCGAAAAATGTTTACCATGACAAAAGGGAAAAAGGTTTATAGATTGAAGCCTGGATGCGTCTTCGACTTAGAGGACAAGGATTATTCGTCGTCCGAGGCGTATAAACTGTCGAAATTACACGGAAAGGTGGTATGGGACATGTTCGAGCCAAGTAAATGGGTCGGAGGTTCGGAATCCGCGATGTTCAATAGATTAGAGGAAATCGCGCGGGATCCGCATCCTGTTACGCCTTTCTTAAACTCCAGATTAACCTTAGCTTTAGAAAGTCAGACAAACGACGAGAAATACTTGCCGACAAAGATAAATTGGGTAGTGCAGAGCGGAGCGGTGGATTTTTTACATTTAATGCTAGTCTCGATGAAGTGGCTGATGAAGGACAACGTAAGATTTTGCTTGTCGTTCCACGACGAATTACGATACTTGGTACCTTCGCGTTATAAGTACAATGCCGCACTTGCCATGCACATTACTAATCTGTTAACTCGCTGTTTTTGCGCCTCGAAGCTTGGAATGAACGATCTTCCGATGTCGGTAGCATTTTTTAGTTCCGTAGAAGTAGACACCGTATTGCGCAAAGAGCCGGATAACGATTGCGTCACGCCGTCGAATCCTCACGGTTTAAAAAACGGATACGAAGTTCCTCCTGGAGAAAGCTTAGACATATGGTCGGCTATAAATAAATCTGACGGTTCCTTGGGATCCTAGTGCGACACGAATCAACCGAATCGAGTAGAAAACTAGAAATTAAAAGGAAAGCAAGCCAAAGATTAGTAAAGCGTAAGAGCTAGACGTATACGTTGAAAGTTATCCGATAATGGTAAACATTATTACTAACGGAGGCAATGAAAGGCGGTTAAAAGAGTAATATTTTTTGTTTTGAAACGCGGTGTGGATCAGATTTTTTGTTATGTTTAAATTTACAGGTAAAAATGTCGAAAGCAACGAAACGTAAACACGTTACCAAAGAAATCGAAGATCTAACTATCCCTACTGAATCCCAGTCGATCGTTAGAATAATAGAATCGCGTGGGAACAATCTCCACGAGGTTGTAGACGCAACAGGAACGCAATATCTTGTCTCTATGCCAATGAAATTTCGAAGAAACATTTGGGTGAAACGGGGAAATTTCGTATTGGTAGAACCGATACCGGAAGGGAACAAAGTGAAAGCCGAGATTGTTAAAATATTAACGCGAGTACGTTTAACTGCAAATACCGTTGTTTATTAATCTGTAATATTTTGAGAGAGAACTTGTTTGTTAGGCACATGAAAGATGGTACCGCCAGCAGAACTGTTGGCCCCGAGAGTTTGACGAAACTTCAAATTCGAAGCGAGGACCAACCGAAGAAGAAAACGATAGCCAAGAAGATGATATGTTTGTAAATACAAATAGATTGTTACCTAATAGTAATAGGATAGATAACGCTAATGATACGAGCAGCGACGAATCTGATTCTTGTTGACGTTTCAGTCACAGTATTGTAATTAATAAAATTATTTGTATAAAAATATCGACGAGCTACCGTGGCGTTTGTACGAATATTTTATTTTACTATAATGGAAAAAAGAATTGCCTCCGTTTAACGGAGGCAAACGTTATCGCAAAGATTATCATTGCATTGTCTGATTAATCTTATCGGCTAGCACGATTTTTGCAACTCGATGCGTATTCTCTACCTTTTGTCAATTATTCTCCATCACGAAACGCAAAGACCTGTTTATTTGTAGCATCTCGCTCGTTCGATCAATTTGCCAGGGCGTTTCAAAATTGAAGGTGTTATCTTAAAAAACAGAATCAGAACAGCGACGAGTGTTCTGATACTTTTGGAATTTCAAATAAAGTTAAGTCGAATGAAATTAAAGCGCAAATANCCAGAACAGCGACGAGTGTTCTGATACTTTTGGAATTTCAAATAAAGTTAAGTCGAATGAAATTAAAGCGCAAATACCGCGGCGGTGATTGACATTTTATAATATCCTTTGTACGTTTCATAAATCTTTGAAATGCATCATATTTGCCCGCTCTACCGTAATTCGAACGGAACTTTTAGGACAAATGAATCACGGCCATATAGATAAAGCAATGATACATAGTAAATATGCGTTTCTTATAAATTTCCGAATATACACAAACACACTGGTACGTCGGTTTCCTTCGGCTTTAATTATTCTTATTCTTTACTTGTCACTCTGACGCGAATCTCGAGAACAAGTTTATCTCGTAGCAAGTAAAAGTTCTTGCGTTCAAATTTTTAGGTAAACTAAATAAAAAAAAGAGAAAACGGCAAACGAGCGTGTTGTAATTTTATTTAAAAATCATAAACCCATCGTTGTATTCGATCGTGATTCATCTGGTGAAACGGTGCACGTTGGATACGAGCGCAACAATCGAATCGTAAGGGGATTGAACGGAATGTTATACCGATTCTCTTATCGGCGAAATCAGCAGATGAGGTTGTTGCGAGGAAAGGTGTCCGACGGTATCGTTAAGAATGTTACGTTCAGTCACGCTATACGGTAGTCTGCTCTCGACAGCGAGGATTGGCTGATTTACCGTTTTCTCCCTTATTTCGACCATTTGTCTCGGTTTCCGGACCATTTCTCGGTGTTAACGACGGCAAGTCACCCTCGAAACAGACGTCGGTTCCTCGTCACGCGTGCGTCGTTTTCAAATTCTCCTCTCCGATTCTTTCTTTCGCGTTTCACTCGCCAACGTTATTATCAAAACATAAGCTATCCTTATTGTTATTAGAAGTCGCGTACCGCGCGAGTGCTCTGGTCGTGTGACGCGTGTATCGCTTGTCCGGGAGTGAGAAAATTCGAGGATGTCGGAATGATCGGTGCCTGGAAGAGTGAACATGGAAATATGCGGTGGAGTATTAACAGAAAACGATCAAGCTAACGTTCGTACGTTCGTACGCGGAGTGAAATTCTCGTCGAGATGGCAAACCGCATAGATCACAGCGCGGAGTTAGAATTTTCGGAATGAAAATTGAAGAGAAATTTACGTCCTCTGATCGCGCTAAGTGAAACGATTCCAAGGTTCAGCGGTTTCAGAGAAATCGTCCAAGTTTCCTCGGTCTGTCCTCGGCCGGTGACCTATTAACGGTCGACGATTTGTTGACTCGACGTCGGGTTATCGAGCCTCGTAGCAGAATGTTTTGTTTATCGGTGATAGTAATTCACACGATCACGGATATGTGCTCTTGAAACCGGATCGTTGTCGAATTTTGATCGTTCTTCGCCCAGTACGCGCTGTTTTCGTTTTAAATGCTCGAGGATCGATGATCTACTCCTCTCGCAGGAGCCTTCGATCGATATATCATAATACATAGAAAAAGGAGAGATCGTTCGTTCGAACATCGGAGCCATTATGGATACGTCGAGCGAGGATGCGAGCGATTTGCACGATTTTTGGAAGGACTGGGACCTGGAGAACCTAACGGAAGCCGAGTACTTGACCAAGGTACTCGGGCCGAAGTATCTGCCTCCGAAAATGGTGATACCAATGACGATAGCCTACCTGGCGATCTTCGTGACCGGTATTTTCGGAAACATCACCACGTGTATCGTAATTACGAGAAATCCGTCGATGCAAACCGCCACCAACTACTACTTGTTCAGTCTGGCCATATCCGACCTTACTCTACTTATACTGGGTGAGTCGCGTTCGCACGCCTTCACGTTTGCGCGTATCGATACCGTTTGTTTGTTGCCTCGTCCCGGTCACGTCGATTCTCTTTTTCCCCGGTTCGTAAAAACAACTTACGAAGGGAGAGACCGGAGATAATGAACTCCGATAAACGTTTAATAAAGATAAGCGCGAACGGCCGCAAATACCTGTATCGGTATCGATTCGCTTTTAATTGGCCCGAGGAGAATCTATAACCGAATTAGATTTATGCCCGGCTCCTAAATCAACATTCGGCCGATCGAGTCGTTAAATCGTAACGGCATATCTCATTGGAATTGCCAGTATTCCGATAGCCGATGAGGCAAGAATCGATATCGAGCGAAGAGGCAGACGCCGTTCGGGACGGTGCGATTTAATTTAGCGAATTTCCGTTTCCCCGTGTTACGTAACTGGACAGAAACCGAGGACGAGAAGGATCCCCTCTAGGAGTTCCGCTGTAAACGGCATATTTAGACTCGGATCGTTCTACCTTTGCTTAATTACATCGAAACTCGATGATAAGGGCTTTAAATTAATCTTCGTCTAACGTGTACATTAGCGATTCTTATCTGCCCGCTGGGTTGTTTGCTGATCGTAACGCCGTTTTTATTTGCGTCATTGCGCGAATTCGTCGGGAGAAAAATTGTGCCCGCGTCTGTGCCAAAGTCTTCGGCGAATTAAAAGATTTAGGACGATAGGAACGAGTATAGCGCGGTATTCGCGCGAGTACTTTGAACCTCCGGGGACTGCTTACGTTTACGTCGAGCATCGAGCGTTTACGAAAGTTACTCGCGCGTTCGCGGCTTGAATAGCCGAAATTGAATACCTTGAATTTATATAGAATAGACGAAGATAACGAGGCGACGATAACAGGCTATGTATCGTGTGCATAGCTAGGATGAAATTTAAATGACGCGGTACCGTCGTTGAATGTAAAATGCTAGGCGGTCGATCGCATTGTACGAAAAACGTTACGTAAGCTTCTCCTTCCCTCTTTTCCGTTTCGAGATAAAAATCAGGCAGAATGGAGGAGATATGTATTTTTCGCGGATTCTATTTTCGATCGTAGACGTCCGCTTACCGAGCAACTTCTGATAAAAACGACATATTTTCGAGTTACACGCGTCTTGTTATGCTTAATAGAGACATCGCGATGTACGATTATGCAGTATCTATTTATTCCGCGAAAGCGTCGCACACGTGCCAAGCTTTTGAATCTGTAGTCGTAAAGACAGAGAAAAGTTGAATCGTTATCTGCACATTGTCCGCAATTGCGATGAAAATTACCGTCTGGAAGAATCTTGATAAGACGTACGATGCCTACGCACGTTCGGTATGATCGATATCGTGCGTCGATTTTATGAAACGTATAACGCTTCTTCGGGAAATAGCATTAGCAGGATTAAACGATTTTAATCTGTTAGATATTAATGCAGACTGCAATTCGGAAATTAAAGCGTTGTCTCGTTCGAATGCATATCAGTGTCATTTATTTAAACTCGATTCACTTATATCATGTCAAGCGCACGGTCTCGCAAACACGGTTCGTTTCGCTCTGGCGTTGCTAACGTTGGTTAAAAAATAAATTCTCGCTCGTTGATCGTGTCGTTGCGTTGCCGCGCAATTATACATTTAACGGTCGAAGGAAGTGGAAACGGTTTCTGAAATTGTGTAATAAATATCGAAGCCGTCTCAACATGGAAGCTACAACTTGTCTCCTTAACATCGTCGCGGAACATTGTGACGTCTATGCGTTAATTACCTTCCGAGCTTAAGTCACTCGTAAATTAACTTTCGAGAAAATGAGTTTGTGTACCATGGAGACGACGCTTGTATTTCTCAGTTGTTACGGTGCTCGTCGTTCTAGCGTAGATATCTGACGTCAATTGCACGGCAGTCGCAGAAGTAAATTACAGATAACCGCGCGTGTAACAATAAAAATACAGACTCGCGTTGGCACGATCGAAGCGAAAGATCTCGATCGATCGATGAATAATCTGCTCGATCCTTATCGTACTTTCTTCGATCGCTTTCAGGACTACCCAACGAGCTGAGCCTTGTCTGGCAACAATACCCATGGTCTCTAGGGGTTGGCCTTTGCAAAATCAGAGCATACGTATCGGAAATGTGAGCAGTCTATCTTCTATTTAATTGCGAAAAATTACGATGGCTGATTTTGAATTTTATTTCCGCTTAACAGGTCGTCTTATGTATCAGTCCTTACGATAGTAGCGTTTTCTATGGAAAGATATTTAGCCATTTGTCACCCGCTCCGGGTGTACACGATAAGTGGTCTCAAAAGACCAATTCGTTTCATCCTGGCCGCCTGGTCGATTGCGCTGATTTCCGCCATACCATTTGCGATCTATACAAAAGTCAACTTGGTCGAGTATCCACCAGGTGAATCGAGAAATTTCATAATCTCCGTATTACGACCGCATTTATTCGCGAGGTTACTACAACGTGCAATTCAATTACTCCAGGTTCAGGCAATTATTCGGCTGATTCAGCGATTTGTGCCATGCTGCTGCCGTACATGCCCGATTTCCCTCTGTACGAGTTGAGCACTATCACATTCTTCTTGATACCGATGCTGGTCATCCTGGTGGTGTACATAAGGATGGGTTTGAGGATCAGGAACAGCGTGAAAGTTAGTTTGGAAAGGGCGGTGCAGGGTGCCGTTCACGGAGACTCGAAGCAAATTCAATCTCGGAGATCCGTGATTAGAATGTTAAGTAAGACGCTCCACATTTTTCCACGTAACGTTTCCTCCCGCGAAAACTGCAATGTCATGTTGATTGTTCGCAGGTGCGGTGGTTATTTTGTTTTTCATTTGCTGGGCGCCGTTCCACGCTCAGCGATTGCTCTACGTTCATGCGCAAGAGTCCGATTATTACCCGGACCTGAACGAGTGGCTGTACATTTTAAGCGGATGCCTCTATTACTTCAGCACAACCGTGAATCCCATTTTATATAATTTGATGAGCATGAAGTACAGGCACGCGTTCATAAAAACGATCTGTTGCACAACGAGGATAACCGATAGTAGGAGGAGTTGGATTACGAGGAAGTCCCAAATATCGAATAACAGCTCGAGTGGAAAAGCACGGGACTCAAACTTCAAGTGCTCCGTGAGGTAGTAGCATTATCAAAGTAGTTATATAGAAAGCTTTAAGAACGATAATACCGTGCACTTCTGCGCCGCGTTTAATATCCTTATAATTTTCATTCAGGTACACGATCAATCAGGCGAAGGAAATGTTTCGCTTTACTACGACTCGAGAAAGTGGGGGAAAAGATGGAAACGCGAACGACGGGGTTCCCCGTAAACCATACGGACTGAAAAAAGAAGATTCAACGTCGAAACCGCTTCTCGATCGAACGCCCAGTGATATACGGGAACAAAGGGACAGTAAAAGCTCTGCGTCCAGGATGACGGAGGAAAAATCCATTTCTATAACTAGCAGCGTTCCGTAGCCTGCAGTATATATCGTTAAAGTATAAAAATTATTGTACATAATGGATGTAAGCTGATTGCATCGTTGTTACTCATCTTATTTATTTTCTGACGATATCGTATAGTCGTGTATTTAAATTAATTTCTACTTGATTCTAGAGCTCGTGTATTTGATACAAATTTTACTAATAAACTGTGAAAATTATTATATACGCGAGTCGAATGTAAATAAGCAACGTTTACCGTGTCTCTTGTTTTGTAACGGAGCTTTTAAAGGGAATAAATCGTATAAGAGAGACGAGTAACGCGAATCTCCCGGTCTAGAGAGGCCAGCGAAGCAAGGTTTCCTGTATCAAAGAATGTCGACACTATTAACTATGTTTAACGAAGATACGGTAAATCTCTTTAAGAAAGTCGTACATTTTAACTAGGTTTAGCGTCATCAGGAAACCTCGTATATCTTTGGAAATTTTCTACCGCGCGCTTTTGCCGTCAGACATTTTTTATTTGATATTCGTTAAATATTTCAAGCGTGTTTCGCATGATTATTCATACCTATTCATTCCGAAATCTTGGATTTTTCACCTCTCTTCTATTTCACTCTCCTTTTTTAATTTATGCAGATAAGATTCTACTCATCGTGATGAACTTAATAAAATGAACAGCGTTATACGTGACCTCCTTTATAATTCCTGGTAATTCACGTTTTAACCCGAAATTAGGAAAGGAAAAAAGAAATTAAAGGAAAAGCGGAATGAAAAGTGATTTAAATGTCACCGAAAGATATACCGCGAATCGACGAACGCTATATGAATATTTAAGAATAGCACGTGCCCAGAGGAACTTTTCCGGGAATTGTTTTATCGCGCGACAAGTTGTGTAATTACTTCCTGGCGACTTTCGAATATCGATCGACATCAAGTCCCAACTTGACGATCAGCGTGGACAAAGAAAACGTGATGAAATTGCGACTGTAACGGTGCGCGAAGTTTGTCGGGAAGAAAATCAAAGTTAGCTGCGAGCTATCCGCTCTTCGAGTTCACATATGATCGACGAAAAACTTTGCGGTGCAGGATTCGTTAAACAGGATTCTGTATTTCCACGAAAGGAAGTAATTGGCGAAACATTCCACCGTTTCGTTGCATAATTGATTCACCGTTGTGAAACGAATTTTCTTTCGACCCCGATGACGAGACTTTACATCCACGAAGTGAATCGAATGGTTTCTGTTCCCGAGCCGATGTATCCAATGACAACGCGGCTTAGGGTGATCCAGGAAATAATTTCCGACGTCGAACAAACGAACGCGACGGTGATTTTCTCGTCAAACTTGTCAAAATGAACGGAGTAACCTGAACCGAACTTTTCTCACGATGTTCGTCCGTGATATTTCATCGCCATTGAAATAATGGCAGAAACGACATCAGAAGAATCCGAAAATGAAGATACTCGTACAGTTCAAGCATTTGTATCGCGTGGCGAAATTCGTCGTGTTCGTGGCTGTTGAATGCGTGCTCGCGGTGCACCAGTGCGTTATTTGCACGATCTTCACGCAGATAATGGGACCGAAATCGTTGCAATGGGTAATATCGTTTTCTTGCGCGAAAGTAACACCGTTAGCCTTCATTCGTGTTCTTTAATGTGCGCGGTTTTATTGATTTTCCTCTTTCCTTTTCAGACGCAACGTTTTCTAATCCACACTGCTTATCATCTAAAAACTTCCTCGTAGACTGAATAAGGACAAAAACGCGGAAACGTAATGCTATTATCTCGGTACACGGTAGGAAGATGTCAAAGGTAAAACGTGAAATAATGTGTGACGCAAAGAAAACATTCTTCTAAGTTTCCGTTTTTTGTCCACGTTCACTCACCGTATCGGGTAAACTTATGTTTTTATCCCCTGTTTTTCTTCCGAAATCGAATTCGCACATTACAAAAAAAAAAAAAAAGAGAAAAGAGAAAAGGAAAGACAAAGAGTTATAAAAAAAAAAGATACGCAGCTGTGTCGTGATCTCGATTTGAATATCAAATTATCGTGTATCGTTTCAGTTCTTTCTCTACTTTTCTATTCTTGGCACGTTGATTCTGATCCTCGACTCGTACGCTCTGCCGATGGGACTACCGTTTGAATATGAAGAAGCTTTCTTACTCTGCCATTTCCATCAGATACATCCACCGAAACAGGCGACTGAGATTGCACGGCTCGATCACGATAGGAACAGGAGATATTTACCGGAGGTTTACGGTTCGAAGAAGCACGTAATTCACTTTCTGCTTCGAGATACCGATTATCGCGAGTTAAGGCGCTAGACGAAGAATGCAACAAAGATTATCCCGAGTGCCAGCTCCCGAGATTCTTTTCCTTACTCCCGAGAAGAATATGCAAATGGATGCAAATCAAAATCAGAGGCGAATATCTGATGATAATGAGGCGGAATAAGACGAGAGAGTGCGGGATGAAATGGAAATTCTAAAGAAGCGAAACAAGAGGAACTTAATTCTTCGAAACGAAAATTTTTAATTTACCCTACAGAATGTTCACGATCTTTTGAAATAAATCACACGAAAATATTTTGCGATACAGGGTTGCTTCGTAGGGTTGCTTTCGAATTATCCAAGTACAGAGTTTTAATGACGATGATGATTTTAACGAGGTCACACATAAGCGGAAATTGTTTATCTTGAATCTTTGCGAAATCGATTACGCTTAGATCTTTAGAATGCAGCGGGAGGACTCGATAAACAGGTTGAAAGATCAACGCCAGAATTAGCAAGCCGTTCAAAATACCTGGTTCGAAACCTTTTGCTTTCACGGTTACCGCGAACGCGCGGTAGACCGTGATCGGAATAGAAATGCAATTACGTACACCTATTCGTTTTGGTCTGCCTCTTCGGGTTCAATCGCGTATACATCGGGTTCTCGCGTGGCCTCCATTTGTCGCGATGCTTAATTTCGCCGTTAAACTCGAGTTTAATCCGTCGTAATCCTGGGCGTGAAACCGGGTCGAGATATGCTTACGAGGGACGCTTTCGCGGNTGATGATTTTAACGAGGTCACACATAAGCGGAAATTGTTTATCTTGAATCTTTGCGAAATCGATTACGCTTAGATCTTTAGAATGCAGCGGGAGGATTCGATAAGTATGTTTATGCCGTTGGGGAAATTCCTGCCGGTAATCGGAAGGATGATATTGCCGTAAAATATTTTGAATCGTTCGGTTCGGCGAGATGCGCGCGATTTTATTGGTCAGGACGAGCGCCCCTCGGGGGTTGAAAGGAGGGTTGGGTGCGTGGTGGACGGGCGCGTGGTGCAAAGGTGAGCAACTCCGGAGACCTCACTTGTTCACCATCTGGCGAACGGTGCACTTTTAAGATCATCCTCCTCTCATGGGGGGTTTCGGCATTATCGTCGCGAGAGTAACAGCGCGTGGCATTTTCCAAACATCCTCGATTTCCACCGCGGATAGCAGAACGAGCGATCATCGTTCATCGACCATCGACTAGACGAGCGATTCGTAAGGGAAAATGTTCGTTGTTCTCGAAGTGACGGAGAAGTTTCGCGGGAATTAAGCGGGTAGCAAAGGGAAAAGTGATAGGTTTGTTTAGCAAACGGTGATCGAGATCCGCGAACGATGAACGAGTCGGAGGAATACTCGTTTTACGAGAACTTTAGCGCGGAGTTGAAGTACCTGGAAAGAGTACGTGGTCCCAAGTACTTACCCTTAACTCTGGTGGTGCCTGTTACCCTCGCGTACGTTGTCATCTTCGTAACCGGATTCGCCGGTAATATCATCACTTGCATCGTTATCTGGAGGAACCCGACCACGCAGACTGCGACGAATTATTACCTCTTCAATCTGGCCGTGTCCGACTTGCTGTTTCTAGTTTTGGGTAAGTTCGCCGATGCTTGTTACTTGTCTCCTCTGTGCTCTTTCTTTGGTACCTGAAATGCATATCACGTTATCCGGAATGCACCGAGAAAGACAAAATTCGGGAGAGACGAAATTTCGTTTGCTAAATTAACAAGACGTGTTTCTCGCGAATTCACGATCTCGAGTTGCTTTACAACGGTGTCAGATAGGAATTTCCCAATGTTTATGATCTTATGATAATCGAAACGAGCTAATTCGCCGATGATTTATGCACGATACTGTTGTATCTCGCGTAGACACGCACGTGTAGATAGCGTATCGAATCCGTTCATAGAGATAGAGATTCGTCTGCTTTCTCGTTCGCGACAGAAACTTAAACTCTCTATTAGATTTCGTAATGGCAAAGAATTACAGAATTGCCGGAGAATATTTGCGGAATCGTCGCGTATTATACGTTAATTATCGGCTAGCGGGTTGTCCGGTCTTTCTGGCCTTAACGAAGGGTTTCGCGTTACTCGTTACGATTTCATTTGTATCGGATACAGCATCGTGATCCTGCTGAATGGATTGGTTCGCATCGAAAGTAGCCTTATAGTTAATTTGTACTCGGTGATCCTTGATTTTCTATCGGATTCGTTATGTTATACCTTTTTCCCCGGATTGGCTCGACCAACGCGGCAAATCAATTGGAATTATTGTAGTGACATGAGTTGAAAGTAGATTGGGAGGAATTTCATCGATAAAATAGAGAAAAGAAAAATATCAAGTTCGATTGGAGAATGTTTCCTTTTCTAAATTACTCGGTTCTTCTCGGTTTCAACGTTTACATTATCGAATCAGGAATTCGAGGGATAACCCTCTGTTCCCGTTCGAGTTATAGAAGTTTCGATTATTTGTAAATAGGTCGATCGCGAGAGGAAATTAAACGAACGAATTCGATATAAACGATATTTACTTCGCCGATACGATCCTATCGTCATTTTGTTCTAATGCAATATCGGTGTCTTCGAAGTTGCGACGTGTAATCAAAGGGAAAGCACGAGTCCTCGAGGAAGCGATCGCAGTGCAAGTGTAAGCAGGTATTTTCCGATTGGTTTTCAGGTTTACCCTTCGAGTTGAGCGTATTTTGGCAACAATATCCATGGCAGTGGGGATTAGGCATATGCAAACTGAGAGCGTACGTCTCTGAAACGTGAGTCGAGGGAGCACGGTGGAAAAAAGTAACGTGCTCCGAACGTTACACCATGCAACGCGAGGAGAGCAAGATCGCGTTGAGGAACAACTACAAGAATTTTCTTTTTCCTTTTTTTCAAGGTCCTCTTACGTGTCGGTACTGACTATAGTGGCGTTCTCGGTAGAAAGATATTTGGCAATTTGTCACCCCCTTCGCCATTACGGGAGCGGACTGAAGCGTTCCATACGATCTATATTCGGTGCATGGCTGGTAGCTTTAATTTTTGCCATGCCGTTCGCAGCTTACATCGACATCGATTACGTCAAATATCCGCAAAGTGAGTTATCGCTAAACCGTGTGTTTCTCCTTATTCTCTCTTATCACGTAGACGCATCTGCCTAACGAAAACTGACAAGTAATGACAATTCCGGAGGGCACTGTTTGCGAAGTTATAACCGTAAGCCATTAGAAGTTCCGTAGCCTAGAAATTTAAACAGCCATCCAACGGCTAAACCGTATTTGTAGGTAATACGTATCGATTTTGCATTCGCATTACGAATCATACGATAATAACGCAATTTTACGGTAGTATTGATACGATGTCAGAATAGATATTTATTCAACGTACGCGCGAACTGTAACCGGAGATACGTTTATGAGCTGAAAATGCAGTCATTAATGCGTGAACGGTTCGGAAAATTGGGAATGTCGATCAAACAAATGAGAGTACTGTTTGACGTGTGCACTTTGATCGCGTTGTTCTATAAAATTTGGAAAATGCACGCCCTCGGTGATATTCCCGCTGATTGCGTTCCTTCCCCTCTTCCCTTTCGTTGTAACAGGTTGCATATTTCTCGCTTTCAGTCCCGTTTCGTTTTAATTTTCAGACTCTACGCGAAACTCCGAAGAGTCCGCGATATGCGCGATGCTGAACATGCCCGAATTTCCTCTCTACCAGCTCAGCTGCGTCCTCTTCTTTCTCGTCCCGATGGTGTTTATCGTGGTGCTTTACGTGCGAATAGGTTTACGAATACAAAGTGACACCCTCGCGCAGAACGTCGAGGGATACGTTCACGGGGAAACCAAACAAGCCCAGTCAAGGAAAACCATCACGCGGATGCTGAGTAAATGTTCAATCTTAAATAAACCCCCGGTCCCCTTTGTTCCGGCGAAATTTCAATATGCTCGTTGTACATACGTTAATCGGTATCGGGTGTCTGTGCCCACCGGGGTAAATGTGGAGTATCAACCGATTTACCCACGGCGACAGGCGTTATTCCGCGTAGATGGTACCCTATCGAGGAGCGTGATTAGAAATTGACGAGGAAACCAACGGATCGAACGCGGGCGTCAAAGTTACTCAGCGACGGGAGATCACTATGTCCTCGCTATGTCCTCGGTATGTCGCGAGGCAATTTTCACCCTGTCGATAACACGTGACAGGGACTAGCCACCCAAAAATGCGAACATTCCTCCCGATTGTAATATATTATACGAAGAAATTTTATTATTCGGTTTACCTCTTCTACCCTTTCCGGTTCTATCAGTTTCTATCTCGCGCGTTCGCAAATATTGCCCTTTGCTTCTCCCCTTATCCGATACCCGCTGGTAGTTATCGAATCACGAGAGGAGGAAAGGGAAGGAAAGGTATTACGGGCAAACGAAATTTATCATAAAATATTCGCGACGCGAGGACGGAAGGCTGAACCCCGGGAAAGAAATGGTGCTGTTCGACGTGGGTCCACAGGTGCCGTGGTGATCACATTTTTCATCTGCTGGGCGCCGTTTCATGTCCAGCGATTGCTATACGTGTACGAGAACTCGATGCTCGACGACATGAGCCAGTGGTTGTACCCGCTCACCGGTTGCCTTTACTACTTCAGTACCACTATTAATCCGATCCTGTACAACGTGATGGGCGCGAAATACCGAAACGCTTTTAAGGAAACGTGTCGATGCTCCAGTAGCAGCGCATCCATTAGCAGAGTTGGTCAGAGCAGCGTGAGAGATTCGAGTACAATTTGCGGCGGCAGGCCTAGTAAAGGATCTCAAATATTCCGAGGAAGAGGCGAAAATTGCCAGCGAAGGACGTAAGTGATATTTTATCGCGTTTACGCGAGCCCTTGATGGAGTTTTCATTGCGTTACACACTGCTATTTAACCCTTTGGGAATGGATGTCATAATATACGTGGAAGTCTTTTAATTTTTCAGAATGAAAGCTGCATGGAATATAGCGAAAAATAATCTTAGCATTGCCATCAATGTCGTACATATTTTTTAATTCTGAGAATTTCCCTAGTTTCGTTGTTTTTAATCGTTTAGTATACACAGTTAACATCCTTCATCGTTGAATGTTACCTTCTTTTAATTCTTAACATCCTCTATTTATCTGTGCTATTCAAAACTTTTCAGTCGACGATGTTAATAAATAATCGTAGCATTCCTGTCACTGTCAACCATCGTGTCTCCAGTGTGAGAAAACAAATTCCGATCACGAATAACCAACGCGTTAGTCACCGCGTTGAAGAGCATTCTTTTATTTCTGTTTAATTTCGCGTCCATTTTCGTGCATTCTGAATTGTCAGACGCACGGCTGGTCTCGTGGTCAGGTACCATCGGAATAAAAGCTTCACGGTTCGGCGAACCGCTGTTCTCGACGCAGGTACAGCGCATCGGGCTGCATGGAGAACAACTCACGTGGGGCAGGTCAATTACAGCCGGAGGACGGAGAGAGAGAGAAATGCGAGAGAGGGAACGACTCGTCGAGAACGGACAAAAGCAACGATGAAATCGTCGACACGCGGTGCTTGCAACGACCGAGGAAATCCTCGATCCTGATCCACGCGAAAAACGGGCGCCTGAGATACCACGTGTCCGGCAAGGACAACGTTTCCTCGAACGAGACGCACATCTGATCGTCGTGTTTCAAAAGACAGGTGTATATCTGCTAATCGAATAGAGAGCAATCGAGCGAACGAATTTCTCGATAGCTTGCGGTAAAATAATCTTTACAATGTCATATTACCGAGGAAGTGTTCTCACCACGTAATCCTTATGATACCCGCTACCTTTTCGAGCCACTAATCCCCGACTTATCTTGTCAAGGAAAGTGGCTCACATCTTTCGGCGTCCCTGTACAAGCTCGAGTGGCAACGAGAAACTGGATTTCACGTGTTCCTTAAAATTGCTACGAGAGAATTTCAATACCCGGATCGTGGTCGAGTGCAAGGTACGTGTTACGTAAGACATTTAAGGCGATAGAACCGAATGTTATGAAAATTGGTATTCCAGCTCGAGGAAGGCTCGATGTATCGTAGCCTACGAGTTCTAGCTGATATTTCTAGACAGGAAGAAATTCGCGGAATCGGAGAACTTCGAGGGGACAGAGACACGGGCAAGTTTATTACATCGCACGCGTGTAAACCACAATTGTATCACGACGATGAAAAGCTCGACGAATTGTATTCCGTTTCTAACACGGTGTCGATATGGTTCTGACGACCTTCGATATTTTGCTGGACTTTTGCGCTATCACGTACAGACAAATACACAGGGTCAATAGCAACTCCTTTTCGAACCGTGAAATGGGACGCTATCGATGCATGGTCTGTGAATTTACAAGCATGTAAACACATCCTATTAGATTGTAACCGATACGTATTACCATATTAAATGTCGCTTTATATCACGGGTTGGTAATTTCAATACCATTTTGACTCAAATTCCACGTTTATTCGAATATATATCGGGTATTGGCTGTTTCTCTTTTCCTTTTTCATAATACGGATTTTCCTGTAAAGCGCGTTACACGTTTACAGAAAAGGTCTGACAGTTCTAAGATACGAAATGAAAAACGATTGCCATTGTTTATCCATCGGCTGAAATGGATCGTCGCTTTCATCCTCGCTTCGAAAATCTCTAGAACTTTTTAAGCATGCAAGACATGGAAAAACTTTTCCAGCGAACTCGTGGAAAAAGCGAAGATTTTCATCGGCATTCTCTCGTCGCGAGGGTCGATGGAAAATATACAGCTTCGAGTTTCGCAACTTTGTTATTAACGTTTTTCAGGATCAGAGGGATATGCTGTACTATATATTAAATTTCATCTTGATGAAAATCTTCGCTAAATACCTGACAATCTATCTACATACATGCCATTGGAATTTTGTGTCATCGAATATTGTAAACGAAGAAATAAATTTACTCCGAAATATGAAACATTTACATCTCGATAATTTTCAATCCCTTGTTCGCTCATTGGAAAACGACAAAGCCTTTGCTGGACCTTTCATTAACGCAACTACATTATTACATTTTAATGAAAGTCGGTTTATCGAACTTTCCTTGCAACTTATTGATACTTATTAAAAGTATCAAAGCTTTCTTTTTCAATGAATTTTTCTCGATATCGAGGAAAGCTTAATTTCTCTTCGGAATTATTGAAACTGGAAACTTGTAATGAAATTTTCGATACCTATTCGGAAAGCGTAGCAGCGATACCTTCCAACTGTGATTAGAAAGTTCGTTATCGTAGACGGGCATTATTTGTCGTCTATTTTTCGAATATAAGGCGTCGAAATGAGAAATCTCCAGCGCAATAGCATCAAATTATCTTCGGCAAAATTTACAAATGACAGTGATAAATAATGATCGCTAGAAATCGTTCCACTTTCGTCGTGATTTCTATCGTAGTTGATCGTTCTTTTAATCGTAACAAGTATACCATTAGTAGCGCGATTTTAGGTCGTTAAACCAACTGCCTGAAACATTCGAGGGTTAACATCTGGGCTAATGCCAAGTCTCTTCTCAAAGTGGTGCTTCTTGGCTAATTTCATTCGTATTAGAAATACGACGACAACTGGTAATTTATTTACAGAACGAGTTCCATTAAATGGATTTATGTCAAACACTGTCGGCGAAGGATGGTTGTAAAACGATTCTAGAAATAACTATTAATAACTGTTATATGCTTTGCGAGGACTAGAGTAGCGCCACTATACCGCTGTCAAATGATATAAACTAAAACGTACAAATTTCCCATTCATTCCCACCTTACATACCAATGGTCACTTTAGGCAAATAGAAAACAAAGTCATTGTCCTCCTAATGGCATTGGTCATCGTCGATGTTATTCGGAGGATTAACGTGGGATTAGCAGATCTCATCACTTACTAATTTATAATGTCTTCCGTCACCTCCATTTTCCTGCGCAAATATATTTTTCCCGCGCGCGAGTTGGCGTATTTTTTTTCCTCAAAATGTCCGCTATCCTTTCTTTTTCCATATACTCGCTAAACACGAAAAATCCTAAAGGCAGAAAACCCGGGATTCGATTTGATTTCGATCTCGTAGCCGTAATTAGCAGACGGTCAATCGAACAGCAAAGATAGTTTTCTGCTATTATACCTCGCGTTGATAAATGGACGTTAGTGTTACCTAAGTGAAAGCGTGAAGTTCTTATCCCTCAGCTTAAAAGATCCTTTCAAAACAGTTTCAATCCCTGACTGTCGAGTCACGTCGATGATAATATCTCATTATTATCTTACATTTATCGCCCTATTGGCACAATTAGAGAATAAAAAAAAGGGCTTCAGTTCTGTGAACGTTCACACGTTCTACACGTGTAGTTGTTTATGTTTACTGTCAGTTTCCATTAAACGAAGTACACTATCGGTACACACTGTGTCCCTACTTCATGCGGTAGAAATATTCAAGGCCATCTAAAGAAATTTGACAGTAGGCACATTATGTACGTTTGTATTGGGGTCCAACTCCATTTGTGTATGCTTGGATATACAGGATGGTTAAGATTGACAAATCCTCGCATTAACATCGCAAACATCATCAGTCTGACGACAATAACGAATAATAATACCTAGTAATAGTAACTCGTTTGATAATTAGAAAACAATTATTTTGTATCGAAGAGCGTCAGGCTTTAATTGATCAACCAATCAATTATTACACAGCTAAAACTTTCTAAGGAAACTTTGGGTTATTGCTAATTAAGATAAATTGATGAAAAAACTATAATTTAATAATTACTTACGAATTGCCCATTATAATTGTTCGATAAATTTTTTAAATTATCCTACTTAACCTCCTAACCTGATTATTCTACCTAACAAAAAAAAAAAAAAGGTATTGAAATGTAATACATTTTTATTATATAAATAAATAAATAATTAAAAAAGGAAATATAAACAATGTGAAAAATCGTTTGAATTACGTTATATGATAACTTATCGACGTTGTAATGTTATCAACCGATACAAATAATAGCCTAGTTATTTTTAACATCAGTAGCTGGCTATACTGATTTACGATTTTAACGGTCCCGTTTGAATAGTAGTGACTGCGTAACTTTCAATTTCAAAGTTATTATACAATAATTTATACAAAAATGTAACGTGATTTGTTAAAAGTTTTAAAATAAGTATTTCAGTGCTTTATATTTTTATTTTCATCAAATATATATGATAATTGTAATACACATTTTTATCTGTTTTAATCGTACGACTCGTTTTTGTTTACCCATGTGCCCTCTATTTATATATGGGTGAA
>NIJG01000021.1:1354175-1384027 GCA_002201625.1 Euglossa dilemma | reverse complement strand
CTTATACAGGAATTTTTCAGATCATGGAATTTTATTGCAATAAATGCTGATCACCATTTTTTTAATCACCGTCGTGTTATAAATTCCTTTACAATTCTCTCGTTTTTCTTTAATTATAATCAATATTTCCATTGCAGGGAAGTGGAAGGATCACCTGAAGATGTTGAAAGTTCCGATGACGAAGATATGTGCGAGGATATAGATAAACCGAAAATTCCTAAAAAGCGATTCCCTTGGACCGAAGAAGCAAAGTAAACATTTTGAAATGAACTTTATATTGTATCGAAAACGAAAGTATCAAATTCTTTCTATCTAATTTTTTATTTTTTTTTTTACAGAAAACTTGTTTCTGAGATTGCTAGTATAAAGAGTCAGTGTTATAATGTTTTAAGACCGAGAAAATTAAGTATGTACACTTATGTTGGATCTTTTATGGTCCGTCAAGTATTACCATTGTGGCCCCGCGGATACATGACAGCGCACGCTTTGCTGAAGTTTGTTGGTGAAGCCGAACCTACGTAAGTAGTATCATAAATTTAAAATATACGTGATTCTTTTAAGAAATAGATATTATAGCAAAATGATTTGTTTTTAGCACGAAAAAGAAAACAAAGAAACCGAAAGAAGTTGGCAATGGTAATACTACCAGTTCTTCGGAAAATGCGATCTACAATTCCGCAAGGATCGAACTATCAAATATAAGTGCCGTTTCTTCGCAAGAAAAAGCCTTAACGAATGCATCTAAAATTTTAAATGCAACAGAAAATTCTACAAATTATGTAAAACAAGTAACTACAAAATCAAGTGATAATATAGAGAAAAAACAACATAGTATAAAGAATAAAGATAAACATAAAGATACTAACAATTCTGGTCAGTATCATGAAAATTCAGCATCTAATAATTCCAGTGTAGGTAAGATTTCTGTTGTGCCTACGGCTCAGTTAATGGCTCAAAAACCGGTTAAAAGTCACGTTGAAAAAATTAACTTGATGGATCTAGTTAATAGTTCTCTTTCTATTACACCGGTTAATGATTTTCACAAAGCATCTACGAAGATGAGTGAAAATAAAAAGGATGTAGTTTCTATTACTGCTTATTCAGAAACTTCAAATGTTCTTCCAAATACAAATGAAGTGCCTCAAACTGGACACCATTCCGTACACAGACAGGAAGCTTCATATTCATGTCAGTCACAGTCACAACATTCTAACTATTCTACATCAAATCAAGCATCTTCACTTTCAAAAGCTGTATCCTTGAAACACAGACTGCTACATGAGAATACTGATGTAAAAAGTGATAAAAGATTAGAAGATAAAGATATTGATTTGGCTAATAAGACTGAGAAAAGGGAGAAAAAGCGAGAGCGATGTGCGGATGGTAAACATAAATCGCATGATGTCAAAAAAAAGAAAAAGGATCAAAAGGTATTAGATAAACAATTAGGATATGTTAATTCGGATGTAGTGCCTATACAGCAACAACAGCAGCAGCAGCCACAGCCATCACTCACGAAAGAAGAACAAGAGCAAAGGCAAAACGAAGAAACGATTGCTGCTACTAATTATTTAAGTCAAATTTTCAATGACGACGTAACTTCAAGAGTAATATCAGACAAACGAAAAGACACTGGACTTATTTTGGATGAACCAGTAGGAAATGCGGTACAACCGACGGAGCAAGAAAAAGATGTTCAAATGGTGATGAGATCGTTAAAAGAATTGCAAGAATTACAAGAGATGAAATATTCACCGAGTAATTCACCAATTAGTAGTAATTTACAAAAACCTAACAAGTCGAATACACAATGTGCTACTTACCAAGACGAATATTCACGCTTATATCTAAAGAAAGACGTTAAACTAAAGTCTAAGGAAGACTCACAATGGTAATATTATCTAACAGTGTGCACTATAGACGTAAATTATGTTGAACAGAATGAAAATGCCAGTGAACAGATAATAATTTCATAGAGACCTATAGGCGGATTTTTCAGTAGATCTGTATTATTTTTGATGACAAACAAATTAGTGTGGAACTGATCAGAACTTCTTCCATTATTACAAGTCGCGTTATTATCGACGACCAAAATCATATGCAACTGATAAATAGCGTGCCGCGATCGTATTGTATCGCACCAATTTTTAAATATTTTAACAAACCGCCAAATTGTGTAAATATATTCATTCGTAGTAATTTGAAAATGCGCGTGTACAGAGTAAGCATAAATTATGGCAGCATAAATTATGGCAGCATATTAATCATATAAACACTTGTAAATAAGTTAACGTCCATTCATCGTCGTGAATGGGGTGGTCTGTGAAGATCCATATTTTTATTTGACGGCGTATTGCTGCTTGATGATTTTAATACAAGTTTACCAACAATTAACAGTTTTTGGCGCACGATAGGCCCTGTACCAATACAATGTTGTTTTGTCTAAAAACCTAATTGTGAAGTGCTTCTTTTAATTTTGCGTACTGCCAGAATACAAGAAGGAGTGGGATAATAAATTTATTTTTTCATAGTACCTAATAAATAAATAATAATTACCTAACCACCCTAAATCACAGAGCGATAAAGAATGATTTGAACGGTGTTCCTTTTGCGCACGAACTGCTATTATGATTTTGTGATGTGTAATACAGAGAACAGTGGTAATGTGTATGTATATTTTTCGACGTATATTCGGAATTAAAATCATTGCCTTCCAAATTGTTAATTTACAACGTATAAGCAAAACATCTAATTCGCTTATCAACAGAAAATGATTGGTGTTACGGTAGGACGGCGAACTACTGAATATCTTCACGCAGTTTCTAATCACAGAACAGAAAGATAGTCAAACATGTGTTTAACATATTTAAGCATATGCCGGACATTTCTAGAAGCTTTAGCTAGAACAATTATTAAATTGCGTTTACAAGTTATAAATCGGTATAATTGGTACGCGACTTAATTAAACCTATTAATTTTAATAAGCAGAGTGTAAGAGCGAATGTGCGTGAAAGTACTGTTTAGAAAGAGCTACAATATTTTTGGAACACGAAGATGATTAGTGATTGTATTATATACCACACCTTTTTTCCCCTCCCATCTTACCCTTACGATACTTAGAGTATGATTAAGCGTCTTGTACAATTCTTCACCGAGAATTTCCACGAAGACGACTTAAAATATAAGTTTTGAATATTTTTTACAATATCGATATATTTCTTACCTTTACCTTTGTCCGATAAGTATATTGTAGATGTGCCTCCAACAACATTTGAAAGTTGTAAATATTATATGATATACGTACGAATAATTTATTTCAAGCTTTTTTTGTATTATTTGTAAGTTTTAACACATTAAAAAAAAATTCTAACGTAATGAGTGTTTTAAACAGAATAAACAGAAAACGAGACAGAAAAGGAAGAAGACGAAACACGCTGTTTCTATTCTTACAGGTTTTCGATAAAACGCATTAATTACTTGTGATACTGCGATTTCGTAGAGTGTTCGTTTTGCTTCGTTGATTAATGAGCTTTCTTAATGCGTAGAGCCGAAAAAAAGAGAAAACCTCGAAGGTCATGCCGATTCATCGGACCTACGGATCTTTGAACCTGTGCATACAGGATGCGTTTAGTTCTGTTACTTAAACAAAGACACTTGCCTCTATATAATTGATTAAACCGACTGGAACAAACAAACCGTCTATTGACGCTTGCTTCTCGACATGTCTTTCATTTGGTATATTGTGCTTTTCTTCTTTATTCAGCGTAGTCTTTGTGCATCTGATTTGATTGCTCCACAGAATAACGAACAATCGGGATCTTCCTTATCAGACAACGTGCAAAAGAAGATCAATACCGAGGACGTAATTTTCGACGAAGGGAAGACAAGTAAGGAAGGTAGTTCCAGTTATAACAAGGGGCAACTAGGATTTAATGAACGTAAGCGAGATGAGAAGAGATACGGTAACCAGGATACAGCTCGCAAAGGGCACGACAAAGGAAGACACAGTTTAGGAGAATCTGAAGTCGTCGATCACGAGAGGAATTCTTTTGAACGGCGCGGCAGTGGATATTACAAAAAAGGGCATCACAGGACCGGTTTCAACAACAACTACCATAAAGATGAGTCAGGAAATAACTCAAGCTTTTACGAGGACAGCGATGACGAGGGGGGGCATAGGTCGACGGGGAATAATGGTGGATATTATGGGCAAAAATCGCAGAACTCGTTTAGGGATGGTTGGCGTGACGCATCCTACGTTGAAAGAGATAAGGCGCAACGGGGAATGTATGACAATAGGAAAAAGTAAGTATACTAGCTACTCTGCATTTCTTTAACGACTTTCATTCAATACGCGTGATATACAAGTGAACAGAAAACAGAGTTATATCGTTGTATCGTGTAATTCTTTATCTGTATATACTAAAGTACGATGAATTAAGATATCGTTTTATTGCTTTATGTTAGTTTTAACGATTATCGCGATCATGTCAGAGGGTACAACGATGATCGATACACAGATAACAGAAGAAACTATCTGAGAAACGAAGCCGAACGTTATTTCGATAAAAATGCGAGAGAGGCACATTATCCGACTATTTATCGTAACATCGATCATATTCCTGCATTCGGATATTCACGTTATAACATAGATACGTTACCTACGGGCTATTACAAGAAAGATCCTTACTCAATGGATTACCGGTAATTTAGTGTTATTGCTAATTGTAAGATTAGATATTAAATGGTTTATGCCAAAGGATTATTTGTTAACGATTTGTTTATTTTCAGTTATTTTCCATACCAGAGGCAAAGAGACGACGAACAAGATTTATATTATCCATTTAGGGGAGGTTATAGCAAAGGTTATCGGGATGATCTTTATGATAACGGACACTTGAGCAAATACAGAAATGGTTTTGATATTGGATATCATAGAATTTAAGATTTGAGCTTGTAACGAAAAGTAAAGAAAATTTATGCTTCTAGTTGTAAAATTATATTACATGTCCATATTTATTTTGTATGGATTTAACTCTTAGTTTCATTGCAATATGAAATACACCATAAGGTCCACCATCGTCATGAATAAAGGGTACGTCAAAGCTTCTGCAACTTTATTACGAACACTATGAAAACTATACCTTAACCTTGATTTTATAACGATCTTAAATTTTTACGTGAAAATATCTTTTTAACGAAACCGTTCGTTACTTACAAGTAGTACTTGGTTGTAAATTGACAGTGTTATCGTAGAAAATATAATGAAGCATAGTTAAATATACATTGAAGGAATTGGTACAGGTGCGTATGATCCAGTTAAATTCAGGGTCCAGTTGTGATTTTTCGCTCATATTGCATATTTTCCACTTTCTCTATGCCGGTAGCAACATTTACCGTAAACAATTTTTAAGCCAAATTATGAGTTATATTAACAAATCTATTGCGTCAGAAATTTGTGTGATCATGATTGTGTTTTTGAAATTATTTCATACTTAAAAATTGTTATAAATTTCAAATGTTTAAATTTTCTAATACTTGAAATTTGTTCGATCATAAATTCGATATAATATAGATTTAATATACGATGTATTTCTGTGTCGCATGTTCCGACGAGAATAATATCGTAAAATTAATTGTCTAATTATTTAAGCGTTTTATTTATTTTGCTTTTTAATAGAGGTATTAGTTACTCTCATTGACACGTAATAAAAATGTCAGGAGGTAAATATTTATTAGCGCATGTCTAGTTTAATCTAATCTGTTTTCGAAGCTAGAATTTCAATTTACATAACCAAAAATAGATCAGCTCCATGTGGTCCGTGATTTTATTTACCGACCGTTAATTTTGCAAGGCATTTTCGTAGTATTTCATGATTTTGTCACGGGTGGCGCTACGGTCGGCGATCGTGACGTAATACGAAATACCCGACAGTCAGAGGTCTGGGGGTCTGCTGTGTGACCTTGCAGTGTTTGTAAACAGACACACGTTGCCGTTGCAAAGTGTTGAGGATAGGACAGAATCACGATATAACAAAGCGTGTCACGAAGGATTTGCCTGTGGAACATCGAAAAGAAGTAAATTCACGGGACTGATGGAGGTGGAGCCTATGTGTATTGCAGAAAATGAGACGGTGAGTCGACAATTTATAGAAACGATGAAGTGACAACGTGCTCGCGCGATACAAACTGCCATGAAAAGCAGGCAACAAGATTACGCGCGTTAAACAGATTACACCATGTTGTGCAAAGAGGGCGCGCGTACAAAATGTCACGTTTTCTTACGATATTTGTTATTTTCGAGCTGATGACAAAGGGCGTTGTTTCTTTCGTTTGACGTCAGGACCTGTGAGATCGAGGGTTTGTCAAGGGGTCGTGGGGTGGGGGGCAAGCAGACCGAAGGGTGGCTGTTTGCTTGTGTGTGCTTCTTCTCGGTGTTCGTACAGCAAAGCTGACGTTCGATGTCGCTGTTTCGTTTCGTTCTTTCGCATTCTTGTCGATTGATCGCGCCACGTGTCGTTCAGTTTCGTTCTCCTGCTTCTCAAAAGATGACGCTGCCATCTTTGTACGGTCATGTGATCCTCAGGCGCGGAATATACTGGAGTCCATTTTCTGATAAGAGATTCAGTCGTTAACGTTAACGAGTAGATTTATCGTGCGATTAGTATTACGAAATTTACGACCGTTTGTAAACAAAATGGCAATTCCGTTCTTAAGTTTAGTGATATTCTACTGTTTTATCTATTTAACAGATAGGCAAGCACGATATCGATACGTGAAACTTATCGTTGCCATATTTCGGTTCGAGAAAATAATTCGCGTAACGCGTGTGATACGTTATCGTAAACTACGGTTGCTATCTATATTAACCTAACGAAGGAAAAAAGACGGATTAAAGTAATTCGAGAATAATTATTCGCCGTTTGTTATTCAATCTTGCACGTAGCGTATTTTCCGCGTAATGAGAATTTTTCTCGAACCATTTAATCGCGTAAAAATTTGCGAAATATTATTCGCGATTAAACACGTTGAAAATTACGAAGAGAATTATTTCGGCCAATTTACGAATAGCTTTGAAACAAGATGTCGCGCGTTTTGAGTCTAGTCGATGCGTTCGAAAAACGAGCCGCGTGTTACTTGATCGCGTACGTAGGAGTAATTTTAAAATCAGTGCCGCAAGTTTCTGCAAATGGCCGATATGTGTCGCGCTGGTCGTTTAATAATACCGGTTGTACTGTTCGGGCACCGGTACCGAGCACGACGTCCCTGAACACAGCGTTTTAGCTCGTCAACTGCGCAGTTGACACAGCTCGCACGTCGCGTAGCACCGGTGAGTTTTCTACAGATACATTTTATACACTTTTCCTTTACCTCGTAGTCTTTTAGAGTGTCTTTTCGTCGCCTGTATGTCACGACGTGTTCCTCCCGAATCAACCGTGAAATTAGCTCCGTTTTCCGAACGTCTTATATACATACCATTTCCGAACCATACCCTGTTGATTCTGTTCGTGTTCAGTCGACAATACGTACGCACGCTTTTTCGCCGGTGTACACTGGTGTTGCTGATACTCGGGCGCGCGGAACGTTTTAAATTTTCTCTAGTCTCGCGAGATCCATTTCGACGTGGTTACATAGTTTGAAATGCCGGTCGATGGTACTCGCTAACCGTTAGACTTGGTCGCCCACACGCGACGCTACTACGCAATTCAACGGTATACATCTATCGCGAGGGAAAACTGTGCCGTTAATTGCGAAAACTTCGCTCTATGCGTATAAATCTAAGGGGGAAACCGTTCTCTCGTGCAACCTACGCGTATCGTCACCCCAACGATAAACGCTTCTGCGTTTCGATACCACGCGAATTCCCGTACGCTTCCTTCTCGTAACCCGCGTGAAATTTAACCTAAGAGTGGCCGACGTGCCGAATAAATCTTCACGCGTCGTGACCTACTCGCGTTCTTCGGTTTTCGCGTAATCCGAGCGCAGCATTGTTTCTTCGCTTTACAGCGCCGTTCGCAGTTGATTTTCTTTTTTCGCTTGAAAAACGATTAATCAAGTGAAAACGTCGCGATTCGTTCTTTACGATTTCATCGATAAAACTTTTCTCTCGCGTGAAACTAGTGTCAGGCGACATCGAGCGTACCGTTCCTCGCGATTGCCCCTCGAATAAGTAGGACGTAGCCATTTTCCATCGGCATTATTTCGTTACCGTAACTATTCTCGAAATTTACATTCCGATACCGAGCGTGTTTACAAACAGTTTTCGCATTCGAACGTGCTCATCTTTGCACAAGAAACTCGATAGGAGGAGCCTCCTTGTTTACTCGCGTTTCTGATAACTATCGAATCGTGTTTACGAAATCAGCGGGTATCGCAATTCGCGACAAGAATATTTCGCAGTGCAGTGACTCAAGGATAAGGGTACACAGGAAGCGAAATTCGTGGCGTCGCGATAGCATATTAATAGCGGTATAATTGGGATCAAGCGAATTTTTACACGGTTAACCGTTTATTCTTATAATCCGTACAAAGCGTACACCGTTTTAGAATTTGTACGTTTAGCGATCTCTCCTTGCAATTAGACGGAAAGAATCGCGTTTAGAAAGTCCTTGGCCGTTAAAGGAGTAAAGTACATCGTTCCAAAATAGGTTCGTTCGAAGTGGGTCGATGTCGATGGGATTTCAAGAAAACAGCAACACCATAGATCCTTGGACACCGTTAACTCGAGCGCTGGGAGACGAATCGGGGCAGGTGGAAGGTATATTGTAGGCAATCTCGCGTTCGCTGTCTCTTTTCTATCGAGATCTCGATACGTTTGCGAAGCAATTGAAGCGTGGTGAACAGTTACATCGTCACGACAGATGTCCCACTGTTCGTAAATCTCTTGCGACGGTTTCTTATCGATACGCAGCCGTATTTGCGCCATACCTCTTCTTCTCTCTCTTTCTCTTTCTCGCTCTGCCGATTTTTCGTTCTACTAAGCTTACTTTTCGGCAGTTGCGAATCGTTGCCCGTGTAATCGCGTTACATCGACTGAGAGTTCGGCGCGTAGGGAAACGTGGGCTGCAGTCGTTCCATAATCGGGAAATTCAGAGTACTTTTCCCTTCCCCACCTTTCCGTTTAATACGCAAACTCGTAACCTAATTTCGTCGGAGAATTCGCATCGTTTGAACCGTCGCGATTGCAACGAAAAGTCGTTTGAGATTAGAAGGTTGGTAGCGAATATAGAACGGTGGCGAATTTAGCGCGGGAAACCGGAGGTGCGCGCGCACGAGTCTGAATTTAGGGGACTTTGGTCGACGGGATGACGATTTTGCCGTGGCGCTTTACCATTGTATTCGCGGAATCTCCCTCGTTCATTGTTACACGCCGGCGTAGGTGGCGCGGTTGGAAAATTACGAGGCTTCCTCCTCCGCTTCCTCTTTCTTCGCCTCTCATCCGCTCGCGTTCGTTCTCCCGTCTACAATGACGTGGAAAAGCCCAAGGAGGCTTTTACTCGCGTTCCCGTTGTTGCCTCGTTTTTTTTTCCCTCCTTTTTGCCACGTTTCTGCCTCGTTTTTGCCTCCGATTTTCCTCGCCGGTTCGCCACGCGTTCCTTCTCTTCCTTCGTCACGGTTTCGTCCTTCGATCTCGTAATCGAACGCATCGCTAATCGATCGTGCATCGAAACAAACTGAAACAAGCTCGCCGCGAATAGGCGTAGCGGGAAAGACGTCGGCAGGACTAGTCAGCGCGGGATTAACGGAGAAGCTCTTTCGAGGGATATACAATCGGTGGATTTCGCGAATATTCGCAGGCGAATCTCCGACAGAAGCTCCGCTAATCGATCTCGCGTTCGACGGCGTCGGAATTATTCGGAAACGAATGGTGGCAGGCGCGATGTAGATAAGACGAATCGCAGGTAGCGTAGAACCTTTGGAGGAAGTGGAATTCGCACGTGATCGCGACGCAAATATCCTCCTCGGACACGATTCGCTTTCCTAATCGATTTTATATCCGATAGCATCTATAGAACGTTTTAGCGAGTAAACGCAATAATCTAGATATAAATAGAGCGAACGGTGGGAAAGAGCGAGGGTGTTTTTGGAAACTGTCGGCTAATCGCGGCGCGAATATCGGTCTCGTATTGCCTGGAACCGGGTGGAGAAAAACGGAGGGTAAAAATCGCGATGAAAATGAGATGAACGATAGCAAAGGAAGACGGAAGCTCGCGGAGGAGAAACGATCGGTTAACCGGTTTCGATGCTTTATAGTTCGTACACGCGGACTTCTACAAAGGAATACTTCATTCCGTTTGATAAGCCCTCGACCAAGTCGTCGCTTCCTCTTGCGAGATTCGCTTTGTAGGTCATCGTTGAAAGAGCGTCGGAGGATCGTGTGCAACCTTCGGTGAACGGAGGTAATAATAAGGCTGCGCGTCTGCGGATCCGGTAACCGCGTTGCTCGATCGTTCGCTTGATCGTTCGTTCGCTTGATCGTTCGTTCGCTCGTTCGCTCGTTCGTTCGCTCGATCGTACGCTCGATTGCACGCTCGATCGCTCGCTAGACGCTTCGGATCGCACGCGCGCGAGCCGGGTTTTTCGCGAATCGGGGTTATTCAGTGACGGATGATAATTTCGTTAACGGTAATTCCGAGCCACGTGGATAGCGCTTAACCGAAATTAGACACCTATGGCGTTGATCATTTGGACCGTGGCAGGTTCTGCCGCGGAAGCCTCGATCGAACGATGCACCGTGGGATTTCTCGGCTGGCTGGAGCGGCGAATAAAGAGAAGGGAAATTGGAAACGGTGGCAGAGCAGGAAGGTCGAGCGTCGCGGCGCGGCGCGTCCGAGACAAAAAGAGACATCTTCCACGGAGATTCTCAGGCATTTCGCTCGTGTACACGTTGTTATGAATTTCCGGCGGAATCGCGGACCAGCGTAAGAGGATTTCGTCTAACCCGGCCCGACTACCGAATAATTGAACCCCGCGGCAATCTCTGCGGCTGCTACGCCGAGAATCATTCGTCGCGATATTATGCCCGAATTCGGGAAATTGCTCGCGAGACGCGAATTTGCATCCGACCTCTCGCGCGCAATCGCGACGAAAATTTCAGCTGGCCTTTATCATTTTCCGGCTGCGCGGACGAGGAAGGACGCGACAAAGAGTTTTCGGGGAAATTTCGATAACGTATCGCGCGGTATAAAGCGTTTAAAGTTAGACGCGGTAACGAGACCGCGTGATCGAGGTCGGTGTGTTGGTGGAAAATAGAGGGGAGCGAGGAGAAGGAGGGAAGAGGCGGGAAGAGCCAGGGGTTATTCGAAGTCGAAATTGACGAGAATAGTCGGAGCGTGAGACAGCGCGAGGAAAGCGTGGCTCGGGTGGGAGGTGGCGGAAAGATTTTCGGGTAATAGAGGGTACGAAGGGGTGGAAAGGTGGCTAACGCGTTTAAGAGAGTCTCGCTAAGGGACTCCGGGAGTAATTCCATTAATAACGAAAATTAATTGAACGACGAGTTCTTTCGGGGAATTTCGCGAGTGGAAGAAAGAGATGGAGAGAGAGAGAGAGAGAGTGGCTGGGACTCGCATGAAAGAGACTGGAGAACCGTGGCCGAGTTAAAAGGGTGGGCCGAGCCAAGGACGTTTCCCGTATCCTTTGTAATTAAAGACTTTCCACCGAAGGAGAGGTGGTCGGCCGAAAGTTGTTCCGGGAAGCAGAGGAAGCGGAATGGCACGTTAACGAACGGCTTGTTCCCCGGCGCCGCGGAATCGGCCGATAAACGCGTTCGAATGGAAAGCGTCGTCTTGGAACTTTCATTTTTTCTGGCCGCGGTCCAACCGATCCTCGCGTCGGGCAGAAATTTAAGAACGGGCTCGCGCGAGATAAATCGGGTGGCGGGTGTGGGTGTCGGCCATCGGAGAGGCGTGCAAACGCTTCATTAGAGCGAATGGAAATTCACCGGTGGTAACCCGGTGGAATTTTTATCGGCGGATATCGGACCGGCGTGAGGTTCTGTCGATCGCCGGCAGTTATTTATATTTCACCGTGATCCTCGGCTGCGAAACTTGGCGAAACTTGGAACGGCTGGCCACCACGGTTGCTCTTCCCTGGTTTCCGCGTTAATTCGTCGTTGCATGTACGCGTAGTTCCTTCCCCGTTCCACGCGGGCGAAATCGATTCGCGGAAACGCGAGATGGATAGAACTTCCGGCACGCCGGCGTAATCTTGTAATACCGGCGGACGTGGCTCGAGTTAATTCCACTGAATTATGCAAAGAGTCATGCAACCACTTTCGTCCTCGTTCGTTACGAGCGACGTCTCTGTCTCGTGTAACGCAGGGCGATTGGAAAGTAAGAAGGAAGCTCGCGAAGAAAAAGGTTCGATCGGTTGTCGAGCGCGCGCTGACTGCGCTTGCGAGTTCGCCTTTGACGAGATCACTGGCCACACGCACTGGTCGGTCGGGTGTACGTAGAAACGACGGCGTATAGACGGGAGCAGCGAGTCGGTGCGTTCATGTCGCTAGATTAAATCACGCTTCACGCGGAACGAAGAGCCTTGGCACGAAGCGAGCCGCGTAACCCGGCCTTTGCGCTCGAGAAATACGCGTAAGAGGGAATCGGCCGGCGAACTGCGAAACTACAAAGCCCTCGCGCTCGATTGTGTGTACAGTGTGGTTTACTAGCTTCCGGTCTTTGCCGCGCGCCCGTCTACCATCCTGCATCCGGCTGGATCGCGTCCGCGTAATCTCTCTGGTCCGTGGCCTTGGCTAATTTTCAAAACGCCATCCCCGGGGGAAACACACGGGCGAAATGAAAGAGAGAGAGAGAGAGAGAGCGAGAGAGGGAACGGGCGAGAAATAATAAGGAACCGATAGGAAGGGAAGGGTAAAAGGTGCGAGGAAGTGGGAGACGGAAAGAGGTTTGAAAGGGGTGATGGCCGGCGGCCGGAAACGAGCGAATCGTTCCCCTCGACGATCGGATACACGTCAGAAATCCGAGTGGAATTGTCAGGCGCAGGGAGGATGGTGCAGGTAACACGCTGCTCGCGATAGGGGCGAACGGGAAATCGACGGAAGTGTCACTGACAGTGGAGGGGTTTAACGAGTTTTCCTACCCTTCCGGTGTACGGTGTACGCGCCTCGCCGGCCCAAGTGCGACCCAAATATCTGGTCGATAGTAGCGACAGCAGGGGCGAAAAGTCGGATATTCCTCGGGATCCGATTCGCGCGTTCTTCTCGCCGTCTGTCGCATCGTTCGTCGCGAGAGTTAATTATATTCTCGGCTTAAAGGCGGGCCGAGCGCGCGCTCGGCGAATCCTTAGACGACGACCAGCGCGCTCCGCTCGTTTCCCGTATCTCGCTACTCATCGCGGAACATCAATTCCATTTTCTACTCCACAAAGAGCGGCGCGCGCGAACGGGAAGGGAAGGGGCGAGGGACAGGGGCAAAGAAGTCGGAAGCGGCCGAGGGAAAGAAAGAGGATTCGAGGAGATTTAATACCAGATAGGATTGAGAGGAAAGGATAGGGCCGAAGGTAAACAGCTTGCCTAAAAGAGGGCTGAATTTGTATTTTGTCACCCGCGAGCGCATGCATAGCTAAGCCTGCGGCCGTTCTGCTCGTCGTCGCAACAACCGACCTCTAGGGACGTGTAAATTTGAAGGGGTCGCGAGGGGTCGCACGGGTCGCGCGAGAGAGCAGACACGCCCAGCTCTGCCTGCGTTATATTCCCTTGTCCGTCCCTTCTTTATCACTCGAGGGGACCCGAGATCGTCTTTTCGATTCGCCCTGCCTGTCTACCGCGGATTCCTTCCGCGTTAAACAACCCGGCCGATGGTTTCCTTTAAACAGCTTCCGAGTCGGAGTAACGATAAAAGGGGCGGCGAGCGTGTCTTTCGATTTACGAAACGGCCCATACGCGTCAATGGCGCGTTAGAGAGTTAAACGGGTAACGATCGGGAAGAAAGAGGCGCCGTCTGGGCTTTTTCGCCACGACAAACTGCGTTATTTGCCGACGCGGTTACCCTACCACGAAAATTCGTCAGCGAGCTCCACTGTAAACGGCGGTGTCGCGCTTAAGGGTTGCTTTTAGCCACCTCTCCTCTCTCTCTTTCTCTCTCTGTGTCTCTATGTCTCTGTGTCGCGCCTCCCTTCGTTCGATAAGCTTTTGTTTCCATTGAGAAGGACGGTGGACGTTGTTCTCCGAACGCGAGCTCGGGCCGACTCGTTCGAGATATTAATCAGTGACAGGAAGAAACAACGGATCAGTCGGGTATTACGGTCGCAGCGGACTCCGATCCCGCGAGCCACCATTTTCGCGATCACGCGACGTTACGACGTTACGATTCTGGATCGCGAAACTTTTTCCTACCCCGTATCCCGTATGTGCCTCGTAGTTCTTGCTTGTTTATCCTAGTTCTCCGTGTACTTTGTAATTATTCGCGACGGTCGCGATGGGTCGGGTCGTAAACGTTTTTCACTCCGCACCGCGACGCTAACGCGCGTCCCGACCCTTTACCCCTTGCCAGTTTAGCGGTTCAAAATTCTCCGTGACGTATCGCTGCTTCGAACGACGTATCGCGGTCGTAAAACCCGTCGAATCGGAAAGCGCGAAATATCGACTTCTCTGACGGCGATTCGAGAGATTCCGAGGGAAATAAGGCAACGGGGCGTTAATCGGCGTCGAAACCGTGTCCACTCCGAGCGAGTTTTTCCGCCGTTAGGTGCTCGCGGTTGTGAACCGTAATTTCCAACCAAGCTTCGTCGTCCGACCTAATTATAATACCCGGACGATTCCGCTGTTTCGCGCGAGAGGATCAGCGCGTCGACTTTGCTGAGTTCGCGGATTAACGGGAAATTTTTCTGTTTGCAGGAGGGATCTCGCGGTGATCGGAAAGAGGGGGGTAAGAGGGGACGCAAGCCTGGAAGGAAGGCGTCCGAGAAGACGGACATGAAAGCCAAGCTCGGTAAGCAGCCCCTACTTTACTTTCCTGTATATATAATCTGCCTCGATTTCGCTCGTGCCTCCTGCGGTATCGAGACTCGTCGGACGCGGCTTTTAGCGCGGCGTTTTCGTGAAAAAATGTCAGGGAAAAATTGGCAAATACCGCAGCGAGACAGCCGGGGAATTTCGCGCGATAAAACGATGGCTCCACCCATCGCGCGTTCCGCTATATCCAGCGGGAAATTTTACAACGTCGTCCATGTAAATCAAGGGGTAATTCCGGGCGCGGCGTATATCCAAAAGCTCGGGCGAATCGGTTTTTCTTTCGAGCCCGATGGCCGACGTTATTTGCATGCGACCCTTAAGAAGCCGAGTTAGCCCCGATTTGCATTTCTGCCTGCTGGTGTATTAAGCGGGAAAACAAGATGTAACCGCGCGCGTAGCACCAGCCACGTGAGAAATGCACGCTGGTTGATTACGAAGCGTCGAGTGACGGTTCTCCGGACCCATGACACCGTACGAATATTTATCCTGCCCGAACGAATGAATATTTATGCTGGGTCAACTCGGCGGCTGAGACCGATGTTCCCGATGATTCCGCGCCGCGACGAGATGGAAAGTTGCGTTTTGCAATTCCGTCGTTTTGCCAGTCAGGACGAGGAGGAGGATGGAGGAGTCCTGTTAGAGACATCGGCCAGGGTTGCTAGAAGCGACTGCTTCTTTCCGTTCTATAATATTTCCCTTCGCTTTTCTATCCTCCTCTTTCTCCCTTATTCATTTTTATCCTTTCTTTTCTTTTTCGTTCTTATACACGATTATCGAGAGTCGCGATTCGTTTCTCGCGTTTGGTGGACGAAGCATGTAAGACGTAGAGGAACTCGAGAGGAAATCACGCGAACGAAACAATTTTCTTCATGGATCCTCTCGGTCCTTCCTGACGCGATATTCCCACAGCTTCTCCTCTGGCCGTACATTCGGACTGGTTTCTAAGGTCTGGTAGAAGCAACACGGATAGGATTTAAGCTCGTTTTACGAGCAACTTTCGCGTCCGCAATCCCGCGCTGTTCCCAACGCCGTGGCCGAACAGCCGCACTTCATTCTCTCTCCCTCTCTCGTATTCCCGTTCCCCGCGATCTCGTAATTTTCTATCCGGCTACTCCGAGCTTTTCTCCGATCGAATCGTCTCCGCCCTCTGGTCGGACTTTCGACAGTCGTAATTCGCGACGTCGCCGCGACCTCTTCCGATCTCCGTTCCCACCCCGGCGCCAGCCCCGTAAATCCAATTTCTCCTAATTTCATTCACGCTTGCGTTATCCCCCCGGGTCACGACCGGTTGTTTTCGCGCGGGTGTCCAGGTCGGGGCTTTCAGACCCCATAGACTCGTTCGATCTCGCGCAGATCCCGCAAATTGGCTGCGCGAGGCCGCTTAATTTCCGCGCCGAGGTCGAATCGATTCCTTCGGTGTCGACGTGTCGGCGTCACCGGCGTCGTCGTCCGCGACGCGATAAAATTCCTCCACCGAGGAGGCTGGCGAGGCTCCGGCTGTTCCCGGACAGGTTCCCTTTTAAAAAAGAAAGCCGGGGGCCGAGGGGGCCCGGGCGGGGGACGTTTATTGCCGCGTAAAAGGCGGGCTTAGTGAGCCGTAGACGCGATAATAGCCGCGACCCTTGATCGTAAAGAGCTTTATCACGCGGCGGACCGTCGGAGTGCCGGAGAAATTTGCAATATCCTGCAACGGGCTATTACGATCGATTTTATCCCTGGCACCCTGGCTTCTTCTTCGCTGTCGCGAAGCGGAAACACCGGAAGCGCCGCGGCGGTACCGCGGGGTCGCGTCGCGAAACGGATGGCGTCGTCGCCGCGCGCGTCAGGCCCGCTGCTTGAAAAATCGCGCGTCGCATTTGAGTTACGCGAATTTATCGCGCTACGGCCGCGCGAGCTCTCGCGTCCTTCACCTTCGTTTGTAATTTTTACCGCGACAATTTATGGCCGGTTCCGCGGATGCAGCGGGGAATATTTATCGACGCTCGTTCCTCTCGCCAACGGCTCCGTTGTTAGTCCCGGTCCGAGTCTCGTGTTTGTTTTGGATAGCTGCAGGGGCTGTTTAGTTCGGTTTTATGGCAGTTCCCGGACGCCGTGTTGCTATTCCGCGTAACGGCGAGCCGAATTCCATCCGATCGGATCGATCGTGTGGCATAAGAGTATTCTTAAAGAAAAACCTTTTTCGTTTCGATACGCAGCTGACGTTTCGCGGTATCCTTATCTCGCGAGCGAGAACCTTTGCCTCTCGTTCCTTCTTAAACCATTTCCGTACTCGAGCTGGATTTTAAACGTGCCCCAAAGGCTTATCCTTTCCAGCCGTTTCGTTTAATTCCGTAATTCTTTCGCGTACGCGAGATTCCCGAGGTTGCCCGGGAACACGAGAGACACGCGGAGAGTATCTCGTTACCAGTTACCGCGGCATCCAGCCGCGGTCGCCTTAACGCGCTTCTGGATATCATTAAGCCGCGGAATATTTTCCTCCTCCCGTTCGCGTTTCCCGTGGACGCGTACCGACGCCGTGGAATACCGGGCCGATCGTTATTAGGATCCCGCGTTCTGCTTATCTCGCGAGTACCAGGCTCGAACGCTCGGCGCGGATCTATTTTGGATTATTAACGAGATTGTGTAGCGTGGTCTCGCTCGTCTGGCTCGATCTCGCGTGAAAAATTTAGCAAAGGAACGACGGCTGCGTTACACGCGGCCGTTTGTTTGGCTTTCCTCGCACGCCCGCCCGCGTAATCGCCTTTCCGATCGCTTCTTAAGAACGTTTCGCAGCCGCGGAAGCGCGAACGCTTGGAAACGCGCGGTCGCGGAAACGGATCGTTGCAAAGGCGTCCCGAGAAACCGGAGGCTGGGATAACGGGTTTCTCGCGTTGTCTTTGTGCAGCTGGTCCGCGGGATTTAGCTGGCGGATTATCGCGTTAAGGGGTGGCCGCGATTAATACGGAAATTCCACCGGCGAAGTCGAAAACATCGGGGACGCTTCCACGAAAGAAGGATAAGTCGGAGGAGCGGTGGATCTAATAAATCGCGTGGGAAGTTCCAACGGAGACACGGAGCTCTCCATTCGTCTTAATTATCGGATTATCAAGTTGAAATTTTAGGGGAATAGTTTTAGACCGCTCGGATTGAAGAGAATTTGCTAAGAAAGGGCCGGGGATCTGTATGGATCCCGTTTCCGAGGTGACGTCCTCGATTTATAGTCGCGGATATTTCTCCCGCGGCAGCGAAACGAAGAAAAATGATCGATAAGTTTACCAGCAGTAACACCTCGTTTAATATCTCGAGTATTTAACTCGTTTGCCTACGAGACTCGCTGTAACCCAAAACACGACGCGATGTCACGGCGAGAGCCGTGACTCGTCGATAGTAAACACGACCGGTCGAGTTCGGCGTTCGTTTTCCTCGATGGCTTCCTGCCTCAGTTGCGTGTTATTCTCCGTCGCGATAGGACCAAGTTGGTCGTGTCCTCGTGTGTCCCGACGTTCCCGACGCCGTTGTTGACGATGGAACGCGCCACAGGATGTTGAACGGTAAGACGTTTAATATCGAAACAAGGAGAATTATCGGAAATTACGAATATTAAATTTTCCTCGTAATTCCCGGGGTTAGAAGCGTTTTAATCTTGCTCGAACCATCGTGGCCGTTACCCGTCAGGGAAAGGAGCCGGTGCAAATCGACCGTGCTTCTCCGAAAATGTCTGGAATTTTATTTCAGAACCCGGGACTCCGAGATTCCGGCGATATCGCGATTTCTCCAGCAGCGTCGTTTAAACCAGCCATACGTTACACCCTTATCTATTCACGGGGCTAGACGTCTATTATGGGCGAGGATAGGAGAGTCGCGAGGCGTATTCGGATGTTTAGAAGTCAGGTTTTCACGCTTTTCCCGTTTATTTTTCCAGAGCGAAGTCGACAGAGCGCGAGGGAGTGTCGTGCTCGGAAGAAGCTGAGGTATCAATACCTGGAGGAGCTGGTTGCCGACCGCGAAAAGGCTGTGCTCGCGCTTCGAAGGGAGCTGGAGATGGTGAGTCCTCCGCGGGAGCGTCTGCTTCTTATCCTCCTATCATCTTATCCCCGACTATTCGTTTCTCCGTCATATCTCGCGCGCGCACCACGTCCTATCGTATCCCGTGGCCGTTTCCCTATGCAGCCGGCCGATAATAAATCCTTCCGCTCGGAAGAAGTTGCCGCGGCTGCCAAGTGAGTTATACACCTATTATTCCGGCGCGCCCTCTCGCGCCGGCCGTTTTTAAAGTCGCGTGTGTTCTCGATTATGCAATCGTGGCTCCGTCTTATCCGCCGCGTTTGGAAAAGAGTTACAGCTGTCCCCGGAATCGCCGTTCCGCTCCGCTCCGCGCCGCTCCGCGCCGCGCCGTGCCGCGCTGCGTTTGTATTTTCCGCGTGCGTTAATATCGTAAATTTCCCGAGCGAGACAAGAAGAAGGAGAACACCGGAGGACACAAAGTTTTTCCAAAGAACCATAAACATGTCGCGCTGCTGCTCTTTCCCAGTTTTTTTTTTTTTCTTCTTTCTTTTCCTCTCTCCTTTTTTCCAACGGAGTAATGGCTGTGCCGGAGTTTCCGGAATTAGTTCCGAAGACAGCGATCGAGTCGCGATGCCTTGCATCGGGTAAATTCGCCAGTGTTACCTTTGTTACCTGTTCGCGAGCCTAATTACGGCCGACCAGTGAGTTTCTCGTGTTATTCCGAATTCGAAACTCGGTTGCTCGAACGTTAACGAGTCTTTAAAAGTACGTACTTACGTTTCGATGATCGACGAGGTAAAGAAACGCGGCGTCCTCGAGTCTTTTCACCTTCTCGGCTCTGTTTCCAGCCTGTCGAAAGAATCCTTTTTCCTATGTCCGCTGCGCCACGCTTGTTCGTGGAGGAACAGAAGAGGAGAGAAGCCTTTCCCGCAACCGTCCGTCCGCATCATCGCCTCTCTCGACCTTTCCAGATCCCTTAAAGTTCCCAAGAACTGTGTGAATCGTTGTAAGAAACGGCGTTCGATCGCGTGTCAGCTGAAAGCCGGTGTGTAACCGCTGTTCGTTATTTTCCTTTCAGTATCGGCAGTGGGGACAGGACTTGGACGCCGGACGAGTTCCCGATGGGCTACAAACGATGCTGGAGGACCTCGGCTCTCTGAAACGAGAGAAAGTGGCCAACTAACCGAACAAGAAACAGAGAAAGAGAAACACGAGTCGGGAACATCGAGCTCTGCCATCTTTCCTCTTTTTTGCTTTTCACTCGTCGTACTCGTGGTAGTCGAGCTTTCGCACCCGTCCTGTCCGCGGGTTACTCTGCAAAGGAGAAAAGAAAGGGTATCCACGGGCAGTCCACGCGTCGAATTCCGATTATTCTCAACGGCTCCGTTCGAGTTCCGTCTTGCGTTTCTCTGCGAGAAAAAGCCGTCGATGAAAAGAAAAAAGGAGATCGCCAACCTTCGTTCCGATTTACGATTCTGTCCTGCTTTTAACTAGTCCTTGTTCGTCACCCTCTTGTCTCGTCCCTCTTCGAAGGAGAAACCGGTTCGGCTAATTGTTGTTTCTCTTGTTATTATTATTATTAATTATTGTAATTATTATTATTATTAATTATTAATTATTATTGCGTTTACCCCGTGGTTTCTCGACGCGATTTCACGAAAAATCACTCGCGTCCCCCTCCCCTTGTTACTTGTGATCGAGATTAGGTTTACGTATTATCCTTGTCTTTTTTTTTATTTTTTTTTTTTATTTCCACCGTCGTTGGAGAGCCTCAGCGACGCGAAGGCCGATCGGTCGACCGCGCACCGGTCGACGCTCGTTGTACCTACGTATTGTACCTTATTCGACGATTGTCAGGAGGAGAGAATGGAAAGGAAAGGAAAAGGAAGAAGAAAGTTATATATCCCTGTTACGCGTCGACGAAGAACTATCATTGTGTATCATAGTCAAATGAAAGAAAGTTACGCAGTATTTGCTCGTTCGGAGACTCTGTCGTATATTATATTATATAGTAGGTGTATTCGTTGAGCGATTTAGACCTCGTTTTTCTCAAATTCATCGCCAGGAGCGTGTTTTGGTTCTGCTGACGTGGCCGCTTGTCCGCGGCGAGACAAAGATTATCTGTATGAAAACGGTATTTTTATACTGTCGTATGAGAAGTCTATTATTTTGTACAGGTTATTGATATTGCGGGAACTTGTTCATATATATCTGGGAAAAGTCTAGAGATCGAATAAAATGAATATTTTTAAAGAAACCCGCCTCGTTATTCCTCGCCGTTCTTGCCCCCCTCGGCGCCCCCCGTTCCACCGATAGCGAACGCCGAATTCTGTTTATTTATACCTGTTGCCTTCGACGAGCGGCGCGTAGGTTGCAGCTTCGTCAGCGTCATTTCGAAATGATATTTTTCGTATCGCGAATCTCGCGTAGCCGTGTACGAATTTGCATATTCCGCCGTGAAATACGTTCGGCAACGAAATCTCTGTTTCGATTTACGCAGATTGCTACGCAATCTCCCATCGATATTATCCAGCGCGTCGAAACGATGTTACTGCCGTTCGATAAAAGTGGAGGTAAAAAAAAAAAAGATAAAAAAAGGAAAAATTCAAAAGAGAGAGAGAGAGAGAGAGAGAGAGAGATGGCTGCACGGCCACGTATCCGCGGGCGTATGCATAGCGTAAGTGTCGATGCCTGCTCGGCCGAACCAGGCCAGGTCAATCGGTAACAGTGTCGATAATAATAATTGAAAGAAACCAGCTGACCCGCATACTAAGAATAAGATATTATTTCAGTCTTCGAACCGTGTAACGCGTGTTATTTAAATGCCGCCACGGAAAGGGATCCCGGTATTCGAGGAGATATTTAATCTGACGGTGGGAAAGACGAAGAAAAAAAAGAAAAAAGGGAAACGAAGCCGGAGGAAATTAATATCACGCTTCCCGACCTTTTGCTCCCACTTTGTTACCCTTTTTCGCCGTTTAATCACTGAAACTTTAATGGATAATGTCCGAAACGTAATTTTTCCCAAATCTAATTATCCTGCCGGCGATGCAGCTTAATTTAACCGGCTTAGGTCCGGTGGCCGGGCCGCGCCGCGCCAGACGCCGGGCGTATTAAAACGCACGCTTTGGCGCGTGTAGCGGGATTATCGCGGTGTCATTTGGCCGAAGCGTTTTTTAATAGGTTGGCAGGGGACGGTGGACCTCGCGCGAGGACGGTAAAATCCGGGGTGCGGCGCGTACACGCGTCTTCCACCGCGGGGGTAACGACACGCGATTCCTCGCGCCATAAACTCGGCCCATTGAATTTCATCGTGGCGGAAAAACGCGTTCCCGAGGGGCATATACGCCGGACGCGGCCGGTTCATAAAGCGCGATCCCCGCGCGTCGGGTACACGCGTCCAGCGAGAGAAATAAAAACCGGGGCAGGAAATAAAAGGCCATCGTCCGGAGGACGCGCGAGCGCGGAAGAAAAAGCGTATGGTAATTCGATAATCCTAGACAATGGTAACGCGAGCCGGCTTTTCGCTGCCGGCGCAGACCTAACTCGTCTGCCGCGTTATGAATTTCAGCTGTATTAGCTTGGATGGAAAAATTTCCAGCAGTTTCGAGTGAATTAAGACGGTTTAATATCGTTAAGTGGAGGCGGCCGTGTCGCTGGAGCCACTGCTAAAGAGTCCCGGCTAAACCCTCCTTTTATTATTTCCCATTTCGTCCTCTCTCGCCTCTCTTTCTTTTTTCCTCTTATCCGCCGGTTAACGCGTTCCGTTTCACGCGTGTTTCTCCATAAAGTTTACATTCTATTTCCAGGGATTTCGACTGGCAATAGCATCGCCTGACAGCGCGGATATCCCGGCTGTGTACAAGGAAATATGGGGAAAAAACGGGAACACGTAGATCGCTATACGCGGAATTCCGCCGCGCATCGCGGCAGATCGAAGTTCGGTGAGTACCCCGTTTTCGATTGGGCATTCATAAATAAAGGAAAGAGGAAAAACGCGGAGCGCCGCGCGACCGCTGTTTACCTTGCAATCTTGACAGATATTACGCCGGGATATTACCGGGCCGGATAGGTTCTTCCGTTTAATCTGTGTGCTAATGCTGTTACCGTTACCAGCCGCACCGCTGGATTTGCTTTTCATTTACTTCGTAATTTATTCAATGGCCGACACTTTTGTTTCGCGAATCCTCGCGCCGGACGAGCTTCGGTTCGTCGCATCGTCGCGAGGAAAGATAACTGCGCTTAAAACTCCGCGAGTTAGTTCCGAATCGTCGACCGCGATGGCACCGGTTTTATCCGTCATCCGGCTCTGGTCGGCCTGGTGGAAGCGAAAGATACTCTTTTAAATCGAAAATGCGTGTCGGCAGGCCCGTCGAGATCCCGGGTGGAGGGAAAGACCGGTCCGGTGCTTCTCGGATCAAACGAAATCCCGAGCAAATTTCGGCATGGCGAATCTTAATTCTCGCGGGTCCCTGCTCGATGCATATTTTACACCGTTGCCCGTTTCGCGTCTGGCCGCGTGATCACCGACGAATTCCGACCCTCGTGAAGGATAAATAAATTCGCGGAACGAACGCACACCTTGGAGAATTTAAGGTCCCGTGACGATGCACCGGGCTGAGAGATCGGGAGGCCGCAAAGCGGAGTGTCGGATCGCACGAAGGTAAAGGAAGAAGGTTGGAGGAATTTTTCAAGCGACAGTAGGATGGAATTCTCCGTTTGCGCGTTGATTCAATCACGGTCGCGATATAATATTCAGGGAAGGGGAGATTCCGTGAAAGGTCGGGCCGGTGTTGCGGCGTGGAAATGGTCCTCCGCGGAGATGGACCTACCGGAATAGGCTCGGCTATCGGGCTTTACGATTGACCGAATCGTAAAGCCGTTCTTCCTAAAGCGAGATACGGTCGACCGATGTTCGATTCTTGATCGTATAACCCGAAAGCTTGCGGTCTCCGGTGCAGCGGATTCCTCGCGGATGCGTCGTTAATTCTCCGCCACGTATTTCGCGGCAGAACCCCTCCATTTCCTCCTACCTGCGGTCATTACTCTGTCTTCCACTTGATACCTCATCTTCGTACGATGGCTCGAGGGCCAGCATTCGGGTCACCGATATTTCATTTCGCCCCGTTCGATACGCGTGACCGGCTCGGTTCATCCCTATCCCGCGCAACTCTTTTACCCTTTCCACGATTTCAACAACCGTGCAGCGTTTGAATCATCGTTGATTTCCGGTTAGTCGGTAAAATTTCGAAGGAGAGTACGCATTGAGATTGCTCAGAACCGTGATACCGCGTTCACGAGAGGGTTAACCTTCCTTTTTCGCTGAAGAGACTCGCCGAGGGCGATGATAACGCTTCGCGCACCGACTGTGCCCTGTGATTTACCGATAGTTCTTTTCTCCTCGAAAGAATCCGTGGAATCTGCGAAATCAGTTAAACGGCGCGCGGGATATAATTCGCCACTCTTTGGTATTACACGCAGCGAGTGGTATTAAAGGATGAAATTTATCGTCCGAGTTTCTTCCATAAAGTCGGCCGATGTCTAGCCAAGAACGAAACAACCGAGAGTGGCCCTGGTATTGCCTTCCGAGACTTCTTCCCTGCCTTTCTCGCTCCCCTCTCGCATTCAACGTGTCTTCCTTTCTTCCTCCCTTCCCGTTTCGACCTTTTTTCCCGCTCCCTTTCCGATTATTTCGCGCTCAGCCGTTGGCAAAGACTCGCCACTGCCGGGCAAAGATTAGACTCGGAGAATGGAGAAAATCCATGGGAAAACGATAGCGGCGGAGGGGAGAGACAGGGAAGAGAGAAAAGAAAGGAAAGAAAGAAAGAAAGAAAGAAAGAAAGAAAGAAAGAGGGGTGGCGGTTGGTTTGGAGCGGAAGGTAGGAGGAAGAAACCGACTGCTCATTCAGCCTCGACCCGTCGAGGGAGGAAGCTTAAATGGTTTTTGCACGGCCGAATCCGGGTCTAAACGTGTCAAAACTTTTTAACGAGCTCGTTAGGGACCGCCAATGGCGAAAAATTAATTATCATTGAAAGTGCCTTTTTCATTCTTCGCCGTTCTTCTTATTTCTCTCCTCCCGAACTTGCCGCTTGTCAGTTTCGGGATATCGGGATACTTTTAAACGATTAGAGAGGACGAAAATTCGTTATCTCCGCGGGGCAAGGGCTCGTTCGAAACTTTTACTTCCGAACTTCTGCGCCGTATCTCGGAGATTCGACGAGGCGGAGGCGCGACTCTGCCGCATCGCGTCGCGTAAAACCGGCCGCGAGCGGGGCAGGCTAACCAGCGACACGCCGAAACGGCGTCGTTTCAGTTACGAGGTAATAACGTATGCACGGGAAATGGGGAAACAACGAGCGGAGGCTGGTAAACAGCGGTGGAAAATAAACTTTGCCCGCGTGGATTTTCTCTCGATGGACGCACGCGTTGCGCTGCGTCAAATTTTCTACCGGCCCGAGGAACGATTGATTTATTCGATTGATAGGTAATCAGCCATTATCAAATCTGCGGAACGACAATCTAATCAAGCCCCGGGCCAGAATTTACGGCACGTACGATCCTGAAATGCCAATAAACCAAGCCGCGTTTACGATTTCAACGTGTGCTTTGCACTTGATTGCCCCCTACGCGCTGTGTGAATCACCAACGAGCATTGCCCTTTGTTACTTGTAAATTGGCGAATCGATGCACTCGATTTGCAGCAGCACGTTTACTTCCTCGATCTGCTCGCGCCGCATTGACTTTCAGCCCTTTCGTCCCGGTCCCAGCAGTTCCTTCGGTTCACCTTTCAACGCGTGTACAGGGACAAGTGGGATATGGGACGGTGGAGGCAAAGAAGAGGTAAAACCAAATCGGTGAAACAACCACGGTATTTCAATTTTGTCGTCGATTTATTTTTCTGGTATCAGTAACGTTTGAAATGTTAGGATATACTCACGAGGCTGGCGCTTCGTTGATCTCGACTACTTGCACACGAATGATCGTTAAATCGATCGATACGAAACAAGTCTCATTTCCTTTTTACTCCCTCCGTTCTCTTTTTTTTCCTTTTTTCCTTATTTTTTCGCGTTTTTTTTTCTTTTTTTCTCCGTTTTCCTTTCGCTTCGCTTTTCTCGTTTTTTTTTCTTTCAAATCGGAACATAAGTGGCGCGAGTTCGAAAACGACGCGCGGTTTCGCGTGAAATTAACGGGCCAGATGGATCGATGGCACGAGGGAAGTTGACGGCGCGTCTTCGGCTTACTCTCGTCGCGTTTCTGCTCCGTGCTCGCTCGCTTTAAAATCTTGGCTATATTAAAAGTTTAGTGTAAAAACATCGTTAAGAAAGGATATTTACTCGGTGCGTTAGTTAGAATATACGAGCCTTAAAGTGGTGGTTAGAACGAACGAGACGCGTCCGAAAAAGTCATCCGCGAAACTCGATGACGCATCCACCTCAACTTCGATCGTGCAAAATCGGTAGGAAAGTTTGCTCGTTGACTTCGTCAACGTGTTATTTTCTTTATTTATTTTTTTCTTTTCTTTTTAAGCTCCGTCGAGCCTAACTTCGTATCTAGCTTCCTCCGAGACAGTCTGATCAAACCGGCCATCTTTTAAACCGAGGTGAACGTGGTTCGATGCTTTTATCTTTCTCTCCCCTTTTTTTCTTCTTTTTTCCTTTTTTTCTATCGACAGAAAATTCGTTCACGTAGACTCGCACGGTCGTGATCGCGCGATCATCCTCGCGAAAATTCTGCCCGGTTTGCTCTATACGGAGGATCAATATGTTCATCGACTTCAGGTACCATATGTACAAACATCGTTAGTTCTCTTTCTCTCGTACACACGCACACGCACACGCACACACGCGCACGGTAGGACACATTGAAGCAGTCATCCACTCGAATCGTTAATAGTCACCGTCGCGTGGACGATCGGTGTCAGTCGTTCGCGAGATCGATCGTTATGTGTACATATTTATACATAATATAATTATCATATTGACTAGAACGGTTTTGGTTCCAGCATCGACGAAAAGATCGTTGAGTGCAAATTAAACACATCGATTATGGCTGACCTTAAATCTTTAAACATTCGCCGCGCGCGTGTTGGTCTCCGAAAATCGCAGATCCTCTCCGGACACGCGGCGCGTCGCCTCGCGGAAATTCCGTCGCGAGAAAGTACGATCGAGCTCTTCTACCCTTCGATTCGCGCGTCGTTATCCGAAATGGAGAATTCGAATCGGCCCGTGGACTCGCGCGAGCGACTTCCGGTCGCGGAGGACGCGGCCAACGGGAGGAAACTGGTGGAGAAGGGTCGAAGAGCTCGGGTGGTCCTTCACGACCCCGAGAATTCGGTTGGAATATTTCTAAAGAGAGTTTTTTTCTTTCTTGGCGTCGCGACGATCGCTCGACTGCTTACGCTATTGCCGTTCTTCCTTTCATCGTGTTATCCTTGGACTATAGCACTCGCAGCAGCTAGGGAGACATGAGCCGTTTGACGTTGTAGCGGCAATAGTCGCGGCCGATGATGTCCTCGTACGGAATTTCTTCTTCCAGAGGCTCGATCCCATCGGCCGCCATGTCGTCTCGAATCTGGGAACACAGAACTGCTGGTTTCTCTCTCGATTCGTTAGTCGAGAATCGGTGGGAAGAATTTGTCCGCGGGTAATTCCGGAACTGGAGGAGTAATGGAGGGTAGCACGGGAGAATTTCACGGACCAAATGGAAATGTTTCCGCGTATATCGGCGGTGTCTGGGAAACGGTCGATGAATTTTCACGGTGGCCCGAGCCGGCGAAAGGTCGAAGAGTCGAAAGGAGGCTCTCTGGTAGGAAGGAAGGAAGCGAAGGAGGTGATGGTGGTGGTGGTGGTCGTAGGGTGCACACGGCGCGGCGAATATTCCGTGGAAAAATCACGGTCGGCGATCCTCGTTGGAGGAGAAAAAGGGAATGCGGGAGAAGGTGTGTAGCGAAAGCCGAGGCTGGAAAAAGTTCGCGGTGCACGTATTTCATGCGACTCTGTACAGCCACCATCAATTTTCGGTAAGCCCATTAACCTTCCACGGCCATTACAGTCCAGCCGAAGCTTTCGGCGGCGGTGGCGCTCGGCGAACGCGTAACCGATGTTCGCAACTTTTTTCCCTCCTCTCCCCCTCCTCTTTCCCTCCTTTTTCCCCCGTTTTTTTCTCCCTTCCGCGTCGCGTGTTTTTGCCTTTTAATCGTTTAACGGCAACGGCTCGTTCGAATGCGCCTCCGCGTCCCCCATCGAGGGGTCCTCTCCATCGCGATCGTTGTTTCGTTTTGTAGGTCAACGCGATATAATCCTTTAACCGTTCCCGCCGGCGGATGCGAGCTACGAGAAGGGAAAAGGTAAAACAAACGTATCACGATTTATCCGCCGCGAACGAACGCTTCGGGTCCTCGTGCGTGTCTCGAAGCATCGAACGGATCTCGATGGAACTCGATATCTAGAGTCGAGTGGACGTTTTTCATCTCCTTCGTCCGGTTCCTACGTTTCATCTTCAAATCGAATTTTTTCCCCGTCTGCGGCTCGGCCGCGAAATGCCGGAGCACTCTGCGGAATTGTCGGAGAAATTAAAATGTTAATGGCCGACGAGATGATTCGTAGGCCGCGGGCCTGGCCCGTCCCGTTTCCTCCAAGTTACCCGCCATAAATTCCCAATGTTTTTAATCAAACGCACCGTCCTCCCCTCTCGTTCTTCTTTCTCGCGGCCAGTCGTAATAGGTCCCTCTATTATATCCGTTATATCCGTGGACCGAGCGGAACGTATCGTCTTAAAGTCTCGTAACCGGGTGCGCGAGATAGCGCGGCAAGTGCCGTATCTTTTAACGCGTTTCGTCGGTTCTACTCGTTTCGAAAGAGACACCTGGCAGTTACTCGGCAGCGTATCAAGATACGCCACGGCTTTCCCCTAATTATCCAGCCGTACTTAACCCGTCCGTATTTGATCGCCCGTGTCAGAATTCGTTACGACACCGTCGGCTTGTTCGCCCTTAATTCTCCTTCAGACTTTATCCAGTCGGGCTGCCGGGGCGTCGTGTTCCCAGAAACAACCGTGTTTCATACGTCGGTTCTCGGGATGCAATTAACGGGAGACAATGCCGGTTCCAAAGCAATCGCGTCTCGAGACGAGTCTGAATTTACAGCCGGCCTTTCTCGCTTGGCTTTCGTATCGTGCCGCTTTGGATCCAGCGATATTCAGCCGTGGCTCGGTTTTTTAACAGTTTAATACCGACCCGCCGCGGTCGGTCAAACGACTGCTTTTAAACTTTTCATTAAAAATTCTCCGCGAAACCTTCCCCGTTTTCGTCGCACCGCTTTGCGACTTCTCTTCTGATACGCGCAATATCCGTCTCTCATCCCTTTTCACGGTCCTCGCGAGATTCGGACGAGGACTGCTTCGCGTATCGCGAACTGTCGTTCAACCGGTTGAAGAATTTAATGGCCCTCTGTATAAAAAGCCCCCGTAAAAACCTTTCTTAACCGTGAAATACTCGTTTTGTGGGAAAATCGCACCGATGAAACTTATAATCTTCGCGAAACGCAGATATCCACCATTACTTTCCAAATGTACAGAGTTATTGCCCACGGAATATTTCATACTTTCGCCGTTAGTCGCGATAAATTGGCCGTTACCGGTAAAAAAGAAAATAGGATGTTCGTTTATGTGCCAGACGTTAGATCGATTCGCTAGAGAGGAGTTAGACGCGCGAGTCGTCGCCGGGTTTAATCGAGGATCCACGATGATCAACGCGGGTTCCGAGTTCCATCCTGGTTCCGGTTGAACGACGTTGAAATTCAATTTCATCCACAGTGGCGGATATGCGGCAGACCTGTCCATTGTTCCAACGATCGCGACGTTGCTCGCATCCGGTAACGAGCGGAATCCGTACGGCAGCCG
>NIJG01000021.1:1337732-1354154 GCA_002201625.1 Euglossa dilemma | reverse complement strand
GTACGGCAGCCGTGTCTGGTATTAAAATCGTCTCGCGGCTCTGTCTTTCGCGACGCGCACGGTAACGCCGCGAGAAACAGATACAGGTGAGCGTTTAAAGGAACTCGTAACAGTCGGGTTTGTCCTCTGCTCGTCTGTCTAGGTAGGAATTAACGCCAGCTGCCAGCTCGAAGGAGTCGTATTCGTAGGCACAGGGTGCACACGAGCGCAAAGGATCGCTCTACTGGAAACCATGCTTCATTGTGTGGATAATTTCCCTTTTCCGGCGCGAATTTCCGCGAGAGAAATGTTTAATTGGATCGATAGAAACTCTCATCTTTTTCCTCCGTAAATCGAGAACCGACCGATCCGTTCCATTTCGTTTCCTTTCGTTTCGTCTCGTCTCGTTTCGTCTCGTTTTGTCCCGTCTCGTTCCGTTCCGTTCCGTTTCGTTTCGGGGCTAAAAGCTCTGGCCAAAACGTTTGGCCTAGACCTGACCTGTGCCGCGTGTTACTTTTACGTATTAACGAAATCCGCTTTGGCCAGTGTTCCGTTGCGTGGACGATGGGGATGGTCGCGATTAAATTATCGTTGTAATTTCAGTGACGGCCAGGGGTCGAGTGTCGTCAAATAACCGACACTATTTGTACGCGTAATTTGCCGCATTACAAGCTGCCGTGTAATTCGACTAATGTCCCGCTAAAGCACATTCGGCTATACGCTGTCCTCTGCTCCGCTCCTGATTTCCCTGCCAAATGGAGATTTTACGAGGTCACCGCGGCACTCGGCGAAACTACCCGCGAAACGCGTTCGAGACCTCGAGATATTAACGCGGCCCTGAAAAACCAAACCAAAATTACTTGCAACGTCGGCTCGCGATACCATTCGTCTCCTATTCGACCGCTTGTCAGGACCAGGAGACCGCGCGCGGCTCGTTCCTCGACCAACCAGCAATGGCTCCGATGATAAATTAACGTCGCGATATCCGCAGCTAACAACGGATCCATAGCAAGTAATCCTGACGAAACTTCGCGATTGATTCAGGAATCCTCGAGCTTTTTACGAACCGTCGTATAAGAGGGCGGTCGGGGATGTCGCGGAGCCGCAAAGTAGAGGAACTTGTAAAAAATCCGGCAGCTTTCGCGAACGACTCGGCTCGTTCTTCGAGTCGCTGTGAAAATCGTAAAATTCCCCGATCTGTCGCGGTCTGTTTCGGGATTTCCTGTCGTTCCACGGCATCGTTCCACGGCATCGTTCGTCGTTCCTTGGCTCGTTCGTCTTCTCGGCACGGGGATGACGGTTAACGCGCGAGAGAGCGTCGGGAAAAGGTGGCGGACGAAAGACGCGAGAGAGGTAGACTTACGTACGCGAGGCGGATCGGTAGAAATGATGGAAGAGGATGAAGGGTGGCGAGAAGAAGGGTGGAGAAGCGAGCCAGCTGGTTCTGGGATTGGCAGCAGTCCAAGAGAACAAAAATCAACGACGGGTGTACGCGCGCGGTCCGGCCGTCTCTCTCGACGATGCACCGGCGGATGCATGATTTGTGTGCTTTATTAAATCCGATATTGGTCGACTCGGCTAACCTGGTTCCTGACCATCGGTTATTTCGCGCCAGAGACCAGACTGCCGGTCCACGTCGGCCCGCTCTGATTTATCCCGGGCCCGTCAGTTTTACGCGCCGCGTCGCCACGCGAACGAAAGAGGAAAGATTCGATCGGGAAAGATTCACCTTCTCCACCGCCTTGAACACGCGAATCAGATTCAGCCCTGCCAACTTCTGGATGTCCTTCTCCGACCATCCGCGCGCCAACAACTCGGCGAACAGCTCGGGATACTTGCTCACGTCCTCCAGGCCCTTCGGTGTCCTGAAACATAGCGGGCAGCAATCCGATTATCCTCCGAACGTCTGGTATAATTCTTTAACCGAGTTTTTAGCCGAGCGGCCCTTTCTCGATCTTCCCGTTTCTCTTTGTCACGGCGAAACGGCATCCGACAAGAGGCTTTTCTCGCCCGGCCGATGTGAAGAGTTGGTACAAGCTCCGGGATCGGTATTTACATAAATATTTCCGCGCGATAAAATAGGGTTTTAATGAAACGGGGGAAGCGGTGGGAGTTTAAATTAGAAAACTACTTGAAACTTTTATAAGAGGCCGGCATACTTCATGTGCTCCGTATTGCCACGGTAATTTTACCGCGGCGTAATTCTTAGGAGGAAGTTTAATCTATTACGCCGGTCGCGGGCGAATAATCCTTTTCACGTTTCTTCGTTGTTTAACGCGCGGCCGCGCACACGGGGCTCAACAACGGGGAAACTCGCGATAACCTTTGTTCATAATGCATGAGGAGAACGGGGGCGGCCCCTTAACGCGTATAAAAATTCACTTGCCAAAGAATTAGCAACTTCTTTGCGCGATTTTCACACGCGCAGCCGCTTCGACAAACCTCCACCCTTCGCCGTTATCCGATTTCTCTCCGTTCCTCGCCGAGGGTGCGCGCTCGTCCTCGCTCGAGTTCGGTTCCTCGCGGGGTCTCGCGGGTATTAACGGCGAAGAAATTTCGAACGTCCCCCGTTCCAGTTTTTCATCCGAAACAAAGCTGTTACGACGGAAATCCGAAGTACGATAACGAGCTTGTCGGTGGGCGGAGCTTCCGCTCCTCCAAATTACAATTCTCCTCGGGCGGTTTATTCCTCATTACTTTAATTACTATAGAGCACGGCCGGATGATAGCGCGACGGCGAGAAACGTCAGCGGGCGATTTCGTTCTTTAGCAGCTGCACCGCCTTGCGATCCGAAGCTAACCCACGTGAAAATGTGCCACGAGGTCGAGCTCCCCGGCCCGTTTTATAACGACTTCGGCCGACGAGTGCAGGTGAGTCGGCCGACAGATAATACGAATTTACGATCACCCCTATCTTCCTTCCCCGATTATTACAACGTAATTAAGGCTAAAGGTTCCAAGCACCCGTTTCGAATCTCCCCGGAGTTCGCTCGATATTCCCTTTCATTCTCTTCGTCTTTGCTTTCCCCAACTTTTTTTTTCTCCTTTTTCCCCCTATTTTTTCGTTTATTAACAAGCTCGAACACACCTTTTCGATTTCGCGAAAAGCCGTCCATTCACGCTGTTCAACCTTTCGATTCGGTGTAAAAAGTGTTTTGCAAAGCGTTTTCAGGTGCCCTTTGTACGTTAATCGGACGCGCGAATCGTGACGGTGTAAAACGCGGCTTCGTTTCCGATATCACGGTGTCGCGACGTCACGGCGGGACGTTAGTTTAGCGATTAAACGGTTGACCTGGGTCGACTAAGAGCGGAATTGGGACGGCGTTACGTCTTGGCGGTTTGTTTGGCGGCCGATGGCCTCGTTGCCGATCCAAGGCACCCGCCGATCGTTGGTCGGTCCGCGGCCTCTGGCCAGGATCGCGGGGCCGAAAATAAACGAATCGATGGCCGATGCTCGAAATGGGAGAGTCGCGAGGGAAGCTGGGCTAACTAATTTCGATACGGTCGATGGGCCCGCGTCGACGCGACGCGGCACGGCGCGACGCGACGCACGCGGCAGATATTCACGGCGAATTAGAGGAACGACGAGCGAGTAGAGCGTTAAAAGGGATCAGTCTGAATTTCGACGTTCTCATTACGCGCGTCATAACGAGCAGCAGAGAAGGACCGCCGACAACGAGCGTTGCAGAACCGTTGAAAGCTACCTGCTGACAATGTCGGCCCAACAAGAGCGGTTAGAGACTTATTCATGGCGCGTCATATCGCGGCTGAAACTGGCAGTTATGCAGCCTGTATACTGTGTACAGACATCGACCGTCTGCGGTCACGAGCGTTGTTTCAATCTCGGAAATTTCCAAATCGAGTGTGTCCGTCATTACGGGAGACGATAGCGAACGGGCTGGCGTCGTGAACGTGTCGCGCGATCGTTTTCCGGGAAATACGTTTCCCTCGTTGCCCGGTATCACCTCTGGTTATACGCCACCTCGTATTATCGATATTAGCCGCTGCTGGACCATGGACCCGGTGCCGGTGCTGGTGCCGGTGCTGGTGCCGGCGCTGCTCGATCACGATATGAAATTTTTCACCAGCTCGTTCCACGCTCGACCATTATCATTTCCCTCGCTCCACTCTATTTCCCACCGTTTTTTAATCCCCTTTCTCTCTTCTCTCTTTCTCTTTTTTATTTTACCAAAGAACGAATAACAATTACGTACGCCGTTGGCGATTGGAAATCGACCACGGTGATAAAGGAAGAAAGATATCGCGCGCGATGAAATATTGCCGGTGGAAAATTGAGCCGCGGAGATTTATCGGAGTCGTCTGAATCGTCGAGGCTCGACAAACCGTGGTCGCCGAGCGTCGCCACCGATTCGCGAAATTTCCAATTCCGCGCGCGCCTTTCCGCTACAGAGGATCTCTCTCTCTCTCTCTCTCTCCGGGACGATTTCCGGAAGAGGAGGGCGCGGAGGAAATACAGACGGCGTGGAATGTTACGCGAAGAACGAATCGCGACAAAAGAGCAGCGATTCGCGTGGACAGCGGAACTGCATCGCGGCCATCTTTTTCCATTCTTCCGCGTTCCATCCGCGTTCCATCCGCGACGACTCGCGCGTCGAAACCAAAAATCCTATTCGGGCCGGAAGATACATTTCGTCCAGTCGGTCTGACAGTGATTTATAGGCGGGAATGAAAGGCGGGAAAGAGGAAAAAGCAGCGCGGCGATGGAAGAAACGGCGAAGAGATCGATACTCCGCGAAAACCAGCGGCGGCAAAAGGAGGAAAATACCCCGGCTGCTTTCCCACGGTACGCTCTTCCTTTCTCCGTATCGATGCTAATTACGCCCGCCGTAGGATCATTCGACAGGATAATTGATGGTAATTATCGCACCTGCTGCGATGATACGCGATTCCATTTGTTGAATTATTTAACCTCCGCTCGTATCGATTCGGCCGCCGATGAAAATTCCTGGCTAATCTCGAAGCGTATCAAACCGTATTTCCAAATTGCTAACCCGTTTAAATTTAATACCGGACATTAGCAAAATTGCCGATTAAGAGGGAAATAAACTGGTAATGATGCCCGCGGAGAAGCTGATCTCCGCGCGGACTCGCAAATCGCGTTCGATGACTCCAATCGTTTGCTTCGCCGAAAGAAATTGCGGGTCGCGAATAACCGCGGCTAATTACTCGCGGCGACGCTCGCTTCGGCGTCGATCACTGGTCCGACGCGTTGGTTACCGGCGTCGGAGAAATTCGAACCTCGCGCGGATACCTGGCGCGCTTTTTTCAACTCGCGTTCGCGCGATTTTTTCCACCCTCGTGAACCCTGTTACCTTGGTCGACGTCGACCAGGAATCGAGAGGAAAAGCCTCTCGCTCGTGAGTACGCGTGGCAGCTGCGCGACAGTGATTTATAGTCGGTTGGAAATCGGGACAGATACAGAGAAATGTCGCGACGCAAAATTTCCTTAAAAACGGATCCGACAGAGCGAGTAGCGAGATAGAAAGCTACCGAGACTCGAGGAAGCTCGAACAAGTCTCGGAGGAGAGTGCAACGGTGCTATCTTCTCCTTTCGCGTTTCTCTTTTCGGAAACAGAGAACATCGGACGTGTTATTACCAACGATTGTTTGTCTTCACACGACGTTACGTGCCGCGTGATGCGAACACGCGGATGTGTCGGAGGCATCGATAGGGTACGAAAGTTTGTTCGAGCAATGGCGTAACGCGAACTTTGGAATTCCTCGGAAACCTGCGCGCCGATGCGATTAACAAAGAAGCATCGAACCCTTCCAATTTCCCGTTTTACACTCGTCTATTCGAGATTCGCCTGTTTTTCCACGTCGACGCGAATAAATAAATATAGAGGATTCGGTTTATATTTTCGGTCCCTTCCTGTGGATATCGATTATCGGGCTTGAAAAATGGCGATTATTTATGCATCGTTTCAGATTCAACCACGCGTTCCTTTTTTTTTCCTTTTTTCAGAAATGCATTTATCGAAGGGTATACGCATGGATGAGACTGATACGAGTTCGCGCACTCGCTTATTTATTTATTCGTTTCCTTTTTTTTTCTCTTCCCGCTGGAGCTCTCGAGTTCTCGTCGACGAAGGTCTCCTCGTGATTAATCGATCGCGCTTGTTCGAGTTTACTTAACCGGCACCGATCGTTATTTCGTTAGCTCGGTTAAGAAGGTTCGATAAGGGCATTGAATCTGCGAAGCGAACGGCTCCTTTCGGTATTTATTCCGATTTCCAGTGATTAACGAATCCGGGCTCTCCGGCGAGATATAATAGTCCCGATACTTTGTTAAATTCCTGCAGCTCGTTATTGTTCGATATCCCAATTTTCTGGTCCAGTTAATAACGCTGTTCCTTCCGTGAAACGTTGCGATCGACGTAGACACGAGGAAATTAAATCGTTTCAATCGATTTTTCGTTTCGCGTTCGTTCCCTCGGTTCCACCGACGATTCCACCGATGATTCCACGACATTTTTTCTCCCCTCCGCTCTTGTCCCTCACCCCGGGAATAATTCCCGCTGCGAATTCTACGAGTTCCATTTACGGCGTTACGTCTCGGCGAAATTTTTAATTCGAATTTGCCGCGCGCCGCGTTAAGGGTAGTTTGCGTCGCGGCTGTGAAGGAGAAATCGGGCATAGCTTTCATTCCGAAGCGCGCTCTCCCCGCGGATTCCTCCGCCGCGCTGGCATCACGCCACTAAAAGTGTTATCTTCCATTCTTCTCCGTTTCCTAGGCAATTAGAGCGTACACGCGAGGTCCGCTTTACGGCCGACTCGTCAAAGGCTCCGCTCGCGGATAAGCGGCATTTTCCACGACGAATTCGCGCGATTATTCCTTTGCCGCGACGTTATTTCGCTGTTTATCTCGGCGAGATAAGAGAACAAGGACGGCATCGGTGGGAATCTATTGTTAGTTTCGCGGCTGCCTTTTGTCACCGTTTTCCTTCACCGTCGTTCGGTCAGTTCGCTATAAGCCAATCTCGCGATCCTAGAGAGCTAACAAATACGCGATTTCCTAAAACCGAAAATGTTTAATTTGTTATCCGTTTCCGATAGTTTATCCGTTTTCACGGGTAACGTGGCGGTACGTGGCCGTTTCTCGCCGCTTATTAATAGCGAGCTCGAATTTAGATACGGAGCGCAAAAAATTTCGTTGTCCAATTAACAATCGCTGGCTCGTTTGCGGGCAGCTCGAGCGTGTTATCCGCGCTAGAAGCGTTCAATTTCCCGGTGGAAAGTACGAAAACGTTGGGGCAGGACGGGGAGGGTTGGTCGGATTGACGACACGGCGATACCTTTTTCTTCTCTCGTCGGTCGCCTTTTTTCTCTTCCTTTTTCCTTCTCTCTCTTTTTTTTCCCCGCCGTTGCCTTTTCTCTGCTCCTTTTTTTATAGTTCGACGTGCAAATCGCGCCTCGCCGGGTTCACCTTGTTTTTCCACTCGCCATCAGCTGCGCGGCTCCACGCCCATGCGTGTTTTTCGCGCGGATTTGCAAAACCTGACAACTTTTTAGCATCTGCTGTCCGCGCTCTTTTTTTCCCCTCCCTTTGTGCCTCTCCCCTCTGTTCTCATCACTCTCTCTCTCTCGTTTTTTTCCTCTCCTCTCTCTGCTCTTTTTCGCGCAGCTTAATGGCGAGCGCTCCGATTCCAGCCTCGGGCAGGTATAATGCGTCACAGTCTCGCAAACAGGGTCGACCGATAGTCGCGCGTTTCATCCGATCCTTTCGCGCCTTTGTTTCTCCGGCGACTATGAAACTCTATTAAATACCTCCTACCGGCGAGTTATAACGCAAACAAAACGAGACGCGGCGATAATAGAGCGGCGCCGTATCCCCGGCGAATCTACTTTTAGTCCGTCTGGAATATTCCTGGCGGGTTGTCTCTGTTACAATTATCGCCGTCGCTGGAACGGGGTAAGCAGAAATTAGCCGTAACGACGGCTGACTGACGCCGTCGCCGTCCCCGACGCCGACGCCGTTCCCTTCCGTCCTCCGCTATCGAATATCTATACCGTTCGATTTTATCGTCCGCGTTGTCGTTTCCACCGCCCCCTCGCGCGTTAGCCCGCGTCCGCTTTTATCGAGCACGGGGTCGCGCGCGTGGTCTACGGATTTATTCGATGCCTGGTATTGCAACTGTTTCGAAGGGAACAGGTGGAACCACGGGGAAGAAAAGTACGCGACACGCTGCTAAGAACCGAACATGCGGCTCGCGACTGTTGTACTACGCTTTTATGGTCAAAGCTTCGGCCAGACGCGAAGGGAAAAAACGAACGCATGCTTTACGGTCGTTGCACGTTGGGTCTCGTAAATCGCCACCCGAACAGATGAAACGTTCCTTCGTTTCTCGACGCTAATTTACCGCGGGTTCGTTACATCCTCGGCACTGCTACGCGTTCGATTTAACCCCTTGTCGATTTCGCATTTGGCCAGACCAAATCCGCGCTCTAAACGGGACTGGATGATCATTACCCTCGCCTCGTCGAAGTATTTTTTGGCTTTTCTCATTCGATTTTAGTCCCACGAGTACGACTCGCGATGACCACGTTCCATCCAAAATTCTCATCGCGAGTCAGACTCGTCAAAGTACAAAGAGGGTTTAACGCGTAGGTACGAGATTGGTATCTCACCATAGTACCGTGTATCTACCGTATTGCGACCCCAGATTAATACCCTTGCGAAACGGTTTAAGTTCCGATGGCACGAGTTTTAGGGCAGATTCGGCTATATCTCCTGCCGTTTCGAGAGTAACGCGTAATTGAGACAGGCGGACATCGACGGGAATTTAGGCCCTATCTGTAAACCACGGCTCTCACCCGTGGTACTCGTGTTTGGTGTTATAGGCGAAAGGGTTAATCCGTGTACACGATGCGACTCGAAGAAATTGCATATAGAGTTTTCTTTTGTCACAGAATGGTACAAAGGATACTCCAAAAATTCATTCGGTTTACTGGAATAAAGTTCAGTAAAGTGCCAAGGGTTGTTCGATATTTATTCGATATTTACTCGATATTTCCAGTATCGATCTCCGCGAAATTGTCGCGGATTCATTTTGATTACGACATAGTCTCGTATGCATAACGTAAGAGATACGCCGCGCGTTATAGCAAACTGCGTTATACGAGACGCGCATTATCTGACGAATTTATGCAAGCTTAAACGCGTCTCCGAGTTCCAGCACTGATCGCGTATTACTATAGCTGGCAGGCTTTATCCGTGGGTAACTACGCGACAACGCTAAGCAAAAATATGCCAGAATGTCAAATTTATCTTACACGGTCCGAGCACTGGCAATTTTTTCGCCGCGTTGCGCCGGAGACCGCGGAATTATCGTTTAACGCGACATTCCAGCGCGATAAATTCGCGATATACTCTGCACAGGCCAATTATAGGATATCGCGTTACGATATCCTAACCCAATATTACCATGTGTCATTAAAACGACGTATCGGTTCGTTATTGTTGCAAGTTCACGCACGCGCTGTAGGTTGAGAGTATTTTTACGAGCGCGACGGAGATCCGGCCGCGTAAAAATGAAGGAAAACAGGAAAGACTTACAGGTTGATCCCGTCGTAGCCAGCGCCTATCCCGACGTGATCCACCCCTGCGATTTTCCGCACGTGATCGATGTGAGCTGTAACAGATAAGAGTAACGAGGACTGTGAGCGAGCGGGTAATAAATAAAACGCGGTCTAATCGGGGCAGTTTAATCGGAGGATAAAGAGGAGAAAAGGATGTTCCCTTTCCGATTCTTACGTCCGATCCTGGCGAGTCTGTCGGGAAGTAAGTCCGTAGGAATTGTATCGTTAACTCTTGTCCTTTTTATATGTTTCCACCGTGCACACGTTTTCCGACGATGCTCAACGCATCGCCCAGGGTTTTATCGATTGATCTGAACTTTGCGTTTTCGGTTTTTTTTTCGGTTCTCTCGGTTACCTTCGTAAAGCTAGGCGTACATGGTGAAAATCTAACCCAAACCTAACTCAAGCCTTCAGGCAAAACTCTTATAAAAGCAACGCGCGTTGTCGCTGTTATCCCGTGAAACGCGAGCGATCCTGGCGCGTGCTTGGCGACGAATCGAGGCTCTATCGCGAAGTAGGTCGTGGCGGAATTTAACCCCGGCTGGCGAGACACCCCGGATGTATCGGGGGCCCGCGAAGACGGGTTCGGGGAGCGTCGCGAGGCGACTTCCGGCCGCTCTAAGTGCAAACGTCAGTTCCACTTGGGTGTAAACGCAAGCTGCGCGGGGTGCACTTGACGCGGCGAGCATTATACGGGGAACGCGTGGGCGATCACGGCCGCGTTATTATTAAGTGGCCGTAATTGTTGCGCTGCAGCCAGCGTGCTATGAGCAGCGCGCAACGAGAAATCAATCACCGGGCTAATGTTGTCAATGGGCTGGCCAGCACGGCTCCGCGTGCACAGCCTGGCCAACTGGCCGAATTATCGCTGCGAGTCGGTTTAACGCGAGCATCCCGTAATATCCTGGGTTTAAGAGCCCCGAGAGCAGAGGGGTTCGAAAGGGAAGTAAAAGAGAAAAGGAGCGGAAACAGCGTCGGCCAACAGCGTCGATGGGTCTGCGATATTTTCAGTAATCGAAGGGGCGCGGGGAGTTTTAACGGGGAAATCGGAGAAAGGGAGGAACGATCCTCTCGAGAAAGCAGCGCTGAGAGAGGATAGGGGAGTTGTTTCGAGTTGCTTTTTCTTTTTATGTGTACGCTGTTCGGTCCCGAGACCGAACTTTCCGAACCGAGTTGAAAATGGGTTTATTTCTTTATTACCGGCACACCGTGACACCAAGTGCTCCAGTGCCTGGCTAGGAACCATAAAACATCTAGGCGATGGTCATAGCGATCCGAATTGGTTAAACATTTTCGCGAATCACCGTCGAGCAACGCCGAGACCGGTACACACACCTAACGGACGTACAGAGTTGATCGGAACACACGCTGCATTCGTGTTTCACGCGAATCAATCGCAATTTTCGAATAAACTTTTCTTCACCGTCTGTCGTTCTTTCCTTCGTTCCTTTTTTTCGACGAGCTTCTTTCCACGCGTCGAAACGAGATAGAAATGGAAGAAAACGCGCGAAGGAGAAAGAAAAAGTTTCGAATAAATTTCGCGGTTTAATCGGGCCTTTGCTCGACACTGATCGTTTCCGGTTTCGCCTCTCCGAGTGCTATCGATCCTCGAAGTCACGAACTTGCTTTATCGTCCGATCTTTGGCTGATACACTTCCCTTGCTACGCACGGAGAAAGACAGAGCGGATGGGAGGAGAAAAAAGAGGAAAATCTGCGACGAGAGAAGGCAAATGAAATTCGTGACTCCCGGGGGAGAGGTATTTCGCTTTAAGCTCTCTTTCCCACCGGCGCTTTGGCTCGCGATATTTGCCTCCCGTTGGCTGCATTTGCTATTCCCAGCGCCGCGCCATCAGCGCGGGGGTTAACGCGAGAACGCGTGAAACTGGTTATACACGGATCGGCATTTCGCTTGGCGATCGCTATAAGCCGGACTCGAGGTTTCAGAAGAATTTTCCATAACGATTTCGGCATCGAGGGTGAGAAGAATCGCGAGGAGAAGATGCGGAGTGACCCTTACCCTCTTCGCAGGGCTTGGCGCGCGAAGCGGAAGCGCGACGAACGAAAGACTGTATCGCGCGGTCGCGGAAGAGGGTGGGGAGGAAGGAAACGGCAAGTTCCCTGCCGTTCGCGTTGAAATTCTAAAGTTTCCTACGTTCGCGTCTCATGAATCACAAAGGGTTCGCAGATATGAAAGTGCAATTGCCCGTTGCCGGCTCGACGCAGTCGCGTTCGATGAAGAATATTTTTTTTCCCTTCCCTTTGCCGCTTTGGAGCCGCGCCGGCGGAACAGGCTGCTGCATAAATTCCCTCTCGCTCCGGTGTATTTCATTTCTACGTAGAAATGCGAAGTTTATTCGAAGCGTGGCCCGTTTGCTGCGCCGGCTTCCCCAAACTGTTTCCGCGTTTCCCCCGCCGTACACGGCATCCGGTTCGCCGATTGGTCCCCTCCACGGCCGGGCAAATTTTCGGTTTTAATCGAAGGGATTCATTCGCGCAAGCATTTCGACAAAGATCACGCGCGGTACGCGCGAAATTTTCGCGATTCCGCGCCGCCATTCTGGTGAATGGTCGCACCGAGTGGTACCAAGCGAATAGACTAGGTGTTTCGCGATCGACTGTCGTTGCAAAGCTCGTGCAATTTGTCAGCCAGTTTATTAACCCTTTGCGATCCCACGTTTCGTTTCCCCGCGTTTGATACTCGCCGATTTTTCTCCGAATAGAACGCGGTTTTTCGTATTTTTGATTTCGTTCGCTGCGAAACGTTACGCTTACTTTCGCAGGAATTTCGGACGATCGCTTCGATGAATCTCGTCTAACTATTCTTTACGGGGCGCGGATAAGACCCGAGGTCGCTATGGGAGCGCGTTCGATGTACAAGAAAATTGGCGATCGTCCCGGGAGGTCTTTAGCGGTCTTGCTAACCGTGAACGGGAAATATCGGGGTCTCGAGATGGCGGGAGCGCGCGAGGCGCGGCTTAGCCGAGGGAAACCGTATTAACGCGCGGGGGACGGAAAAAAGGAGAATTCCGACGCGATTCCGGCGTCCCCTTCAATTAGCTTTTATCCTAGAATATGGCACGATGATCGTGCCAGCGGCTCGTAGTTAGGCGGAATAAAGGCCGAGGGCAAGGTTGATTGGTACGGGAAAGGGAAGGCATTAGCCTTGCTAAAGGAACTTTATCAGCGCGGACAAAGGCGATTCGCCCAGGATATCAGCGAGGAAACTTTTCCTCGCACGGTATCTAATCGTTACCCGGTGACGTCCGCAATCTCTCGCGCGTGACGCGTTTATAAATTACGGTTGACATAAATAATCTAGCGCTTGGCTTACCGGCTACGTCCTCCAGCGTCGACTTCTCGCCGCAGCTGATGAAATGGGGATAGAAAGACACCATAACTATACCGTCTATCTGCGCCTGGAACAGAGGACGAGAGGGACTCGTGAGGCTCGGTGGCATAAATTCGTTTGCTAAGAGGAGAAATCGGCTAACTCACCAATCGTCGGAGCGCATGGTCAGGCACGTTTCGCGAGGAATTGCAAAGGGCGTGGGCGCTGCTGTGGCTGAAGATAACCGGCGCCCTCGAGGTCTTCATGGCGACCAGCATCGTGGGCACGGAGACGTGCGACAGGTCCACCATCATTCCCAGTCGATTCATCTCGAGGACCACGCTCTGCGAACCGGTCCAGTCAGAGGGGATAATTGGGCTAAGTTTCGAGTGCGCCAGGAAGGATTTTTTTTTTCTTTCTCCGTCTCGCTTTCACCGCGATAATGGCACTCGAGAGCTCGCGGGCCGTTTCGTCCCGAAGTAGTCTCGAAGAAATCCCAGGGACGGTGGGTCGAAATCGATCGGCCCATTTCGCGGATTTACCGACTGGTCGAGGGATCGAGCAGGAGGATTAACGCGGCTTAAACCGGTGGAAACGAGCGGGTTATCGGGAGAATGAAAGGACTCGCGGCGAGTCTCGCGGGATAATTCGCGTTTCCGTGGCCCCGCTCGCACGGAGAAATTAACGGGAAGGGGGGGATAAGCTCGGGTCGTCTTGAGGTTCGATTGTGTCGGGAATGAAAATTCCCTGGACGATTCGTATGCTAGTTCGTAGCTGGCTCACGCGTGATCCGTGACACTTATTGCGGCAGCCGTTCAATCGGATTGAAATTCACGACAGACGGTTCCTTAGACACTTTGTTTGCGAGGAATTCCAATTCGGGTGCGCGGAACCCGAGATTCATAGCTGGATATTCGGGGGAATCGCGTTACACTCCCTTATTCTAGGCGCGTTTCGCGCTATTTGTCCTAGAATCGCGTTTCGAGTCGGATCTAATAACGGCGCCGCCGCCGCCCACCGCGGCGATGGAGCGGAATTTTTGCAAAAAGCCCCGATGGGATCGCCGGTCCCGGGTTTCTTTCGCAGATAAGAGCTTTCCAATAGCTTCCATCGAGAGATCCGCTGTCGCGTCGGTGGAAATATCGCTCGTGATATCTGACGTTCGACTTCCGAGATACGGTTACTAATACGAAATTCGATTTCACCGGTTGACACTTGTCATTTTCGCCGGGGCAGAAAAAGGCAGAGAAGGCGAGGTCGATCGTTCTTTCTCCTTCTCTTTCGCGTCCCACTCGGCCTTCCTCGGCGCGAACAATCGCGCTCTTTTCATCCGGAGACGGAATAAAACGCGGCGAAACTGGCACACGATCGATAAGCATCGAAGGATTACGACGCTCGTAGTTTCTTCTCTGATCGGCGATGGTCCGACAACATCGGGGGTGAAGGATTCATTGACGCGAGAGCGGAGGGCGGAGAGAGGTCTGCCGGAAACAGAGTCATCGTTCGCATTCCGAGAACGTTCCCTTCCAGTCTTTCTCTCTCTTTCTCTTTCTCCTCGGAGAACGTCGCATCCATTAAACGGGGGCGCTTTGTTAAATCAGCGCCGTCTTTCGGTCGAATCTCTCAAGATCCCTGTTTATCTCGTTCCTCCTCCGAAAGTTCGTGCTCTCGTTTCTCGTTTCCGTTCCTTTCGCGACGACGAGGAACACGCTCTCCTCGTAACTGACGGTCGCCCCTTTTCCTCCCCGTTCCGTCTCCGTGCCCCGTTCGACGCAACGTCCTCCTGCCCGTCGCGTTCGAGGGAAATTAGCCGGCAGACGAATTTATCGCTAACTGCAGCGGCCATTATCGCGAAATTAGCGAAGTTGCAGTATCTTTCGGGCGAAGTAGTCGCCGTTAGACGCGAGGAGTTATCTCGCGAATCCCGAGGATTTCTCGCTAGCATCTTCGCCCGGAATGCTAGCGCCCGTTAAACGAGAATGCCGCTTCATTAAAGTAACAACGCGATAAACTTCACTCTTTGGGATTGCTTTCCGCCGTTCGCCGGTTCCATCGCCGGTCGTATCGCCGGTCCCATGGCCGCGATTCCACCGACCCGGGATCCGCACGCGTCCTCCGGATCGTTACACGTCCCCTCTCGGCTACCGACCACGCGAGACCTCGCCCCGAGGCGCCCTTCCGGTTCTCCGTCGCCGAGATTTCACCCTCCCAACCCTTCGCGGAAACATCCCGCAGCGACGTTCCATCCGCTCGCTAAAAGCAACGAAAAGACGCTCCGCTCGTGCAAGACGAAACGAGAAGGAGAGAAAGAGAGGGAGAGTCGAGGACGCGGTGTCGCGGGGAAGAAGGAACGAATGGAATAGGAAACGGCGTCGCTTCGTCACGCGTGTCGGTGAAATAAGCGCATTCCAGACCGGCGAATTCCATCGGCTCTCTCGCCTGCCGGTCTTCGATTTTCCCTCGCGAACGGCAAGTTTTTAACGCGGATCGAAAGTTCCAGATGGAGAGATTCCATTAAAGATCGGTTGTTCCGGGGCGGAAGACGGGACGGCGCGGAACGGGAAATCGCTTAGGGTTTCGCGGCACGGAAACTGTAGGGTGGAACACGTGCAAGTGACGCTCGACAGGATGATATTCACCGGGAGAAAGCGACGAGCTTTCATAAAAGCAGTCGAATCTCGCGAGCTCTGTACGCTCGGTTTTCCTCGATCGCGTCGACGATTTATCAGTCTGCTCTTTTCTTCCACGCGATGGCCCCCTCTTCCTTTCCAGTCTGTTTCAAACTCCTAGCCTGTCTGTTCACCTTGAACTCTCTCGTCGTCCCGCAAACGAGCAGGGACTGCCTCTCCTTTAATTCCTGCGCGAGAGACGGCTCGGGGTGAGGGGTTGCATAAAAAGACGTGGAACGGATGAAAAATGGCCGGGGTTGCTGCGCGGAGAAAGTTAGACGAAGGTCACCGATTTCACCTTCCGCGATACGATTCATTTCTTACGGGGGCATAAGTCAGATGGCGGTTATATTTTTTTCCCGCCCATTGAAAGAATCCACCCTCGTGAATCTCGAGGTTAAGGCGGCGTAACACCGTGTAGGCCGACAGGATGACGAATAGACTCGGTTCTTCCACCGGTCCTTCTCTCTAAGGGTACTCTCCCAGGGTTCTATAGCCTCTCCTCTCCTCCCTCTCTCTCCCCGGGATCCCAGGGAATTCGACTTCGCTCGGTAACACCTCGGTAACGTCGTCGGACTCGCGTCGCGAGAAAGCAATCAAAAATCTCATCCGCCGCGAGAAGCGATCCAAGGTTTTTCCCTGGTTGGAAAGTTGCCGGAAATCGGTCGGCTAACAGATGGATTGGAAGGATAGGCGAAACAAGACGGTGTCGGAGGGTGGCGTTCGGTTTTTATTCTGGAAAAACTGCCGAGTCACCGGGACACGCGGAGTGGTCCGGTTATCCTGTTCTTTCCAGGCGGTGAAACTTCGTCTCTTGATACTTCTGTTTGTTACCGGCTGGCGCC
>NIJG01000021.1:1257703-1337695 GCA_002201625.1 Euglossa dilemma | reverse complement strand
CGGCCAGCAACTTCAGTTGCGAAACTGTCGATGCTACGGCCGCCTATTTAGACGGGAACTTTGAGAAACAAGCTGGCAGCTGGCCTCAAAAGGGCGGCTGGTCATTCTGCGGAACGCTTTCCAAAACTTATCGGTCGGGCAGAGCCGAGTGTCGCGAACTTGGAGGTGTTCAGCGTTCCATGGCGAACGTCCGCTCCGCGAATTTTCCTCGCTTATGGTCGTCGCTCATGGTCCGAGGACGTGGGGTCGATACGGGATCGCGCTTGTGTCCAGAACCTGGACTAATATCGAACGCTGTGGATGGTCCGAGCGGCTGTCGCAGCCTCGGCGAGCTGGCCGAGTTTACGCGGTTCTACGGAAGTTTTAACCGGGTTGTTCTTTCGTTAGGTCGGATTAACTCGGGCCTGTTTAGCATGCAAATGTCTGGCAGATGCCGGTGCCTTGTCCGTCACGGAGGAATTTCGTTCGGCTGGCTCTCGATATCCGGCAACTTTTTAATCGCGTTAAGTCACGCTGCAGTTTCCAAGTGTGTCGCTGCCTCGGGGCCGAGGCTAAGTGGCCGCCCATGGGTTCCCTCTGCGGAGGCGATGGATCGAGCGGGCGCGCGACGAAATGAAAATCGATTCACGGTTTTGTTTGTCGAGAGGCGATGGGAGAGAGATAGAGAGAGAGAGAGAGAGAGAGAGGAAGAGAGGGGCGCCGAGCGAAGAAGTTAATAAAGGGCCGGTGTCGGAAAGTTTAACGGCGCTGATGAGATGGTCTATAGATTCTCGAAATTAAGATCGGCACCGAGCAGGAATGATAATGCAGTTTTAAAGAGTGTTCGCGTGGCGAAGTAACGGGTGAGGGTGAAGCGATGGTCGGCCGCGGCAAGTCGAGGAATTAATAACGAAGGGTAGTCCTCGGCGAGGAACTCTCGATTCGCGTGTTCCCCGTTTTCATCCCCGTTTTCATCCCCGTTTTCACCCCCGTTTTCATCCCCGGCCGGCGCCGCGTCCTCGCAATTAACGCCCCGGAATATCCAGCCGTTCGATTAAAACTTCTCGTTAAAAAACTATCGGCCATTCTTTACACGTGTACAGCCGCTCCTGCCGTTTCTTTTTCCCCCCGACGATATTGCCCCATTGTTCTCCGGAGTCTCTACGCCGGGGCATAATAAATCATGTCCACGATCTTCCGTTCCGTGCCTCTCTTTCGTCCTCCCGCTTATGATAGCGTCGCTCGATTCGCTCGGACATCTAACGGATAATTAATCACCGGAGTAAATAATCGATCGATCCATCTCCGAATATTCCGGGCACGTTCGCCCTTCGAATCGAATAAACCGTGCAATTTGCTACCGGTGCCCGTGTCGCGAATGCAAAAGCTCGTCATAGGGGATCGAAGCGCCGTTAAGACTCTCCTAGTCGTATTTCCTTCCTCCCGAAACGCCTACCTCTTTCTCCTCCCGTTTCTTTCCATTCCCCACGCGGCTATTAGCCCAAAGCATCGACCCGCGACCGAGCGTGCTTTTAGCCGCGGCCCGATCAACGATCCGTGCATCTGCGAGTATTTTTTTCACTGCTCGGGGCGTTTCTTCGACTCGACTTCGAAATTTCGCGAGTAAATTTCTCTCGCGTTTACCGAATGTCATCGGAGATGATGTCTTCGCGGAGAGATACGCCTCTTAGGTGCCGAGATCCGTGGATCTGCTAGTATTTTTTTAGTTGCTCGGGGCGTTTCTTGGACTCGATTTGTAAATTTCGCGAGTAAATTTCTCTCGCGTTTACCGGATACTACCGGAGAGGACGTCTTCGCGAAGAGATACGCGTGTTAGGCAGCGAGAGAGGCAGGTATTTCCTGGGAGGCTCTAATTGCTCCGCTCGAGTTACGTTTTCCCGGAATTTGCCAGGACTTCCGGTCGCGAGAGAGAGCCCGGGTTTGCTCGGACAGCGACGCCTGGCCGGAATTGCTCGCAGCTTCATCGAGGTCGGACAGGATACACCGAATGTCCTCTTCGGGGAAATTCATGCCCGTACTTGGGCGGGAGTTTGCGGCGGCGGATGGTCGATCAGGCCGTGTTCTCGGTTCGCTCGTCGAAACGACTCGTGTTGGCGCTTCTACCCGTGTCCGCGTTCATGCCGGTGTTCGTAACGCTGGATGGAGCCCGGGAGTTGGCCGCGCAGGGTAGTTTCTCCGCGGTCGCGACCGGATATAGGATTACCACGCGGCGCCCTTTGAAGACGGTAACCCGATAAGCGGGAACAGGCGAGAACAAAAGCAGGAATTTTTCTGCTTTATAAATGGAGATGGGCTCCTTCTCCAGCCGCGTTTCTTTACCTTTCCGACCACTCCAGCTTTATTTCGATCTCCCGGTTCCGGTCCCTTTAACCGAGCCGTTTTTGCGCCAGCGTGTCAGCCATTTCGCGGCCTCTTTCGGGAGACGAAGGAAAGAATCGGAGGGTAGATAACCGACGAAAACCAAGGGTAGGAACGACGGGAACGCGTATTCGCGGAGTCTCGTCCGTTTGATCGCGGAGTGCGCGGACCCGGGACTCGCGTATGGCTAAACGGGGACCGACGGCAGCTCGGGGCTCGATATTAAATAGACGGAGCACGTATCGCGGAATGAAAACGGCGAACAGGGAAGAAGTAACTGGAAAAAAGTAGCCGTCGGGCTATATCTCTTCTTTTTCCGGCGAGACCGTGCGGAATTTTTATCGAGTGCTTGAGGGAGCTGTTTATTACGCAGGTGTGGGTGAGAAATGGTGTAGCCGCCGAATGAGGTATAAAAGAAAAGTGGAGGATCGTATATAAAACGTCTCGGTGCACAGATGAGGCCGAGTGGAAAAAGAGCTGATTCTTCTTCGGGTTAGATACACGGCCGGAGCGCTGGTACACGCGAATTCCGGGGGAATTCATGGGAAGCGCGTTTAATACGGTAATACGACGGGTTCGCCGTTTATTCCGCGCGAGAACAGGCGCCTGAAAGCGTATCATCCCCCGATCCGCGGGAATTTCACCCCGAACCGTTTCCCCGCGGTTGGTAATTCTCGCCGAACGCCGGGAATCGTCTCGGTCCCCTGGCCGGGTTTCAATGGCACGGGAAATCAAAGGGAACGGGGCTCCCTTGTAGGCGTATCGGTGGATCCGCGGCGCGTCTCGGGCTGAAACGAGGACCCGACGTTAGCCGGCTGACTCGTTCTTTTCTTCGCGCAAACCGCCGGCAAGTTTCGCGGATAATGCGGCAAAGTTGCGGAACGAGATGCCGGGGAGGGAAAGAATGGAAACGACTGGGGACAATCGCTGGCGAGGCATCCGAAATTTCGCGGTGGAAACTTAAAATGGACTCTGTACCGCGATTTTCCGCGGATAGGCGCAAAGGGAGGAAACGCGGAGCAAATCTCTGAACGCTGTTTGCCCGATGTTCCCGCGTTCGTTCTTTTTTCCCTCATCCTCCTCCTCCTCGTTCCTGGTGGGCGCGACGGCCGCGATTCTGCGAGGTCGCGCGAACTTTTCCAGAGCATAAAGAATCGGGGGTAGACGAGAAAGAGACCATCGAGGTTGGAGAGGAAACTGAAGGAAAGGAGAAGGTTTGGACCGGTTGCCGCCGCTTAACGAAGCTAAAGCGATCGCGGGAAAACGTAAGCGCTCTTCATTGAATATTTAAACGACCGTCTTTTCTCTCCGTTTTTCATCCTCTTCCTTTTTCCCCTCGTCCCGACCGTGCAACTTTTTCGCGACTTAAGTCGGCACCGCGGCTTCCCGGTCCTTCCTCGCGCGTTTCTCTTTTTCCGCCGGTACCCACATCCCCTTTCTTTCCCCCTTTCTTTCTGTTTGTCTTTTCCCGTTCCGCCGGGAACGGCCGCGAGGAAAGTCAGCTTTTGTCTCGACGGTTTCGCGGGAAGAAATTGCAATAACTACCCGACACGGCGCATCCTCTGGCCTTTAGCTAACGAACATCGTTCGCGACCGTTCGTTCTTCGCCGCGGCGTCGTCCCCCGAGACGTCCGGCGTCCCGGACTCTGGCCCGGTTGAAAAACCCGACGGGTCCTGCCGCGAAAATAATTAGATCGCGGAGGAAATTGACTAAGCGCCAGGGACACGCGGCTAACCAGGGGATAATATTTTATCCGGATCTTTCGGTTCTTGCCCGACGGCCGCGCTTCTGGTTCGTATCGCGGCCAGGATCCCGAAGTCGTTTCTCATACGTCTCCCCGGTCCGGGAACATCCCTCGGGGCTGTCTGCCGTTTTTCTGACATTCGGTAAATAGAACACGCCGCGAAGCACTCGTAACTTTGCCCAAGTATACCTGACTTTCCGAAAGAAAAAACGCACTCGAGCTGAACTTGAGCGTGGCGCATCGTCTTAATCGTTTCGAGATTAACGTCATTACGCGAAACGACGCCGCGTCGTTTAAGCGCCGCTCCGCGGCAGCGCAATTGCGTCTCTCGAACCGCCAGAGAGCACTTTCGAAATTATTTTTCACGCGTCTCTCTGATCCTTCCGCGTTTATACTCCCGTTCCGGCGAACAACCGCGCGTTTTCGGTAATATCGCCGAGCAAATTGCATTTCCCCTCTCGCTTTCTCTTTCTCTGTCTCTTGGGTCGAATAGTCTCTGCGTCCCTTCGCTGTTTTTTCTCCTCTCGTTCCCCGAATCGTCGAAAGAAGTTCGACAAACGATATTTACGTGGGACGCATAAGCCCCTTGTTCGTAGCTGCTCTCGCGCGGCTGCTCGCCCTTCGAAAATGGAGCTTTACCATTCGAGGTATGCGGCGCTTAAAACGCGAACGATTGTTCCTCCGCGGCTGATCGATGCGGCCCATAATTTTCTTTCGCGCAAGGGTAACGTTCGCCCGGGAATTCATGAATACTTCCCCGCGAATACCGCGGATGCCAACGGGTAATTTTCATAAATAACTCGCGTTTCAAACTCCGGCCGAATTTCAAGATCGAGTATCTCGGCTCGCGTAACCGTCTCTTTTTCTCCCGGCCTCTGAAACACCCCGCCTTTCCCCCTTCGGCGATCGATTCCTCCCCTGAAATTTTCATCGGATTCCTCCGCGATTACGGCCGATCGATCCGACAGAGACTCCGAGAGAGAGAGAGAGAGAGAGAGAGAGAGAGAGAGAGAGAGGGGGATCCGGGACTCGATGGCAAGGCGAGCGGGTGACGTTTGTAACGAGCAACCCGGAGAGACAGACGTCCGTCGGATATTTTAATCCGCCGAGCAAAACACCGGGTCTCCTCGTCACTCCGCGGAATCCTGCCAGCTGAAACCAACTCGACGTCTCCTACTCGTGGCAAAAACTCGCGTCTACCTTCGAGCCACACGCGACTCGCCGGGTAATTCGCGTCGATTAGCCACGAAGTCGGTGTTTCGCGAGCGATAGCACGTGAGGCTCCTGGCCAACAGGTGTAAAATCGTCTCGGGCCTCGTTAGACGGGTATTCGAAGGGACGTTGAAGGAGAGAGTAAAGGTTTCTTTCTACTCACCTTGCCGAAATTGGAGAGGCCACCGATGCGTGCCACTTGCCCGGGTTCATCCACTGTGCTGCATTCTGCCCTAACGAACCAATAGGTCAGTAACTCAATGGCAACAATCCTCGGCATTACCCTCGTACAATGCCCTCTAATCATAGAGTTCCACGTTCCTAATGCCGGGAAACGCGGCTAGAATTGTCCGTCGAACTAATGACTGCGGAGATTCCGTCTGTCCCGTGTATACAAACGTCTTGATTCTAAGCACGAGCTTCTCGGAGGGTCGAGAGCCTCCGATCGATCGGAGTCTCGCGTCTTCGTCCTTGAAATAAGAGACCGGACAACGCGAATCTCTGTCCGCGAGGGATTAATCGCTGTTATCCTGACGAATTTACCAAGGACGATAACCGGCGCGCCGACAGATTCGTAAACATCTCTCGCGTTGATAGGATTACCGGGAGACCTGGTAGGTGCGGGCTAGCCGACACGGATTCCCAGGAGTCTCCGGAATTTCGACGCGATTATCGGTATTACCGCGATGTCCTCTAACCTGGCAAGCGGAACGATACCGCGATCGCGATTCCCAGTGATAATCGATCCTCGAAAAGGCTAGCCGCGAGCTATGCACTCGATCCACGAGTCTGGATCAGGCGTTTCGTCCGATGCTCAGATTCCCAGATGTTTCGCCGATTTCTTCCGTATCGAAATCTTTTTATCATCGTTATTATTCGCACGAAAGATATTATTTTCTACTACGATAATTTGCCTCCGCGTGTGTTTTCACGGGGTGGTTTATCCAGGAGTAGAAATGTTTTCTGGTCAGACTTACTTCAATTCGGAGTAATTAACGTAGAATTTCGTATTTACTAAGAGGAAAAGGACCACGCTACGCTTGCTAGCACCCTTTTAAACACACTGCCCTTTCTGAAACCCTTACACACGCATTCGCACACTCTCGCACCCTGGAAAACCACTACCTGCGCACCTCAGCCAAGAATCTAAGAGATGTGAATACACGCTCCTTTCGCACAGTCCCAAACACTTCGCTTAACACGTGCAAATTAATTTATTACAGGATTCGTTAAATTAATATTCGAAACAATACACCCGAAATTCGTAACTTTCAATTCGAGAAACTGACGAGGTATTTTATCTCTTATTATCAGTGTCCCATGATTTCTGGACACTCAGGCTACCTGGACGCTACTCGCATTTCTAGCGAGAGACAATAAATCCGGCCAGAATTTGTCCAAACATCCAGCACCGCCGAAAAACGTCGAAACACACCCTTAACGGACACACGGAACCAGGACTCGCAACGAAATCTATGAAAACACTGTAACACGGGACAAGTCTAGTGAAAAACAGAACGTCGAGCTGAACGTACGCAACTCGCTATTCATTCTCTGCATGATAGCGAGTAAAATCTACAAAAAGGACAATTGAACCATAATCCGTTCAACGAGACCGGGTACCGAATGCGAGTACTGCACGCGATGAGTGCGTGATCGCATCAGGGCCCACTTCACAGTACCTAGACCCAACGATTACGCGTAACTTTTTTCGAAACAGTGAAAAACAGCGAATTCTATCGTGGAAGAGTTTACAATAACTGATCAAGAGTCGTTCATAAATCCGAAGAAAATAGAAAAAATGGAGACTAGGATAGTATAGACGACTATAGTTTACGCGTGTAAGAGCACGTAAATTAATTCTCCCGTAGGATCGTGGGTCGAATTTCAAGCATATTTTCGTCGCAGATATCTGGGAAATTAAATCCGTTGAAAATAGCGTCCCCGACGATATGCATCGCGAGCCAAAGTTAGCGGCGCGAATAAGGTCGAGGAGAATCCATGGTTGAAAATAAGTGGAAATCGAGAATGAATAGCCACTGTGCAAAAATACTCGCGACCTTAGCGGAATCGTCAATCGTCGGATGCACTCGTGCTCGACTCATCACGTGCCATTTCCGTCTTGCTTCTCACCACCGGCAATCTCCCTGGTCGCCGATTTAGATCTTTATTCTCGCGCGATCGGAATCGGCGAAACATCCGGACAGGACGATATCGATCGATGCAGATCGATATGGATCGGGGTAACCCCGGCACCAGTTGAAACGTCTCCTCGCGTAGATATTTATCAGCGCGTCGGCGGGACCTATCGGAGTCGTAAAACGCGCGGTCGATGCCGGAAATTCCGGAACGCGGATAATATTGTTACGGTTCCATTAATCCGCGCATGATTCATCGGCCGGTTGGTTGCGTAATGTCGCGTATAAATAAAGGGAGTGGCTTTACCGGCGATATAAATTTCACGGCCGAAAGACAGAGTCGTCGATCATCGGACCGCGGCTGCCTGAGCTTTTTAACCGCGGTTTCGCCTTCGAACAGCTCCAATCGTTCACCCCGTGCCAGTACCAAGCCAACTTCCCTCCGACGTTAAACTCTTTCTCTGTTAAAAGCTCTCGTGTACTGGCTGTTTATCGACCGGCACGATAGTCTTCTCGCGAGAGTCTTATTCTCGGCAACGTTGGTCCTGCGTCTCTCAGCGGAGAGATGATCGGACCCGAGCTAGAAACTTCCTATCGAATCCAGCTATTCGGACGCAGTTGCCCCTCCAAGTATCCGTCATCGCGCGGTATTTCCTGTTCTCCCGAGTTAACGTTGTTATCTTTCTTCGATTCGCTCAGCTCTCTGCCAAGTTTCCCTCGTAAAAAATTCCCCCGTATCTGGGGGATACACGGTTGAAAGGGAATTTCGAAATTTTAAGAGTTGCGGAAGTCGTAGAGGACTTCTACGTGACTGCGCGTGTAACACGCGCGGTGCAATGTTACGAAATGTAAAAATTCACGCAAAGTGTAACGTAGGGGATTGACCCTTTGCGCTCGACTATTTTGTCGCTACGGGAGAGCAGAGATTCAAAGATTTTCCGCCAGAAAGCCAAGGATATTTTTCAGAACGGTAAATCACGTTATTTTACGTTTGATGTATCGATTAATATCGAGGTTCGAAATTTGATTAAATGGCAGGTCGCCCATCGAGTGCAAAGAATTAACGAAAATTTCAATCGTTCGTGACTCGGATATTTCGATTCGTAGAATTGTTCTCGTGAAAATGTTTAACGGAGATGTTAATATCGTATAGTTTCCGTTGGCACAGATGCATTCCGTGTCGACGAACGAAGATTTGCTGCAACAAGGACTCTAAACCACCGTGTTAATTTGCACCGTGTTATTACACGTTATTAACTCGTACCGATTTTATCGAATACGCCATATCTTTCGTCGCGTGACAGCGGTTTGATAACTAGTTCTTGGAAACCACCTTTCGCTTTCCTTTTTCGTGCGTACCAGGACTTAAACGCAACCCTGAACTCAAACATCGCGACGTTAATTACACGTTTGCGAAATTTAAAGCGGTGAAAAGTTGCAGATAAAAACTCCGATGAAATCTGATTTATTTTAAAAAATACCACCGGTATTTTATCCTCGCTTTTCCATACTTTTCCGACAACCTAATATACGAATACGGAATCGAAAAGTACTTGGAGGGACTGCTGCATCGTTCTCGAACGTTTGTCTTACGTCATGGAGTGATCCATGATGCGTCGCGATGCATCTCGGCGGCTGTTGGAGCGAGCAGCGATTTTAATTTTACGCGTCGCGTGTGCGGGTTTAAAATAAATTCGAGCTTTATTCCGGGGTAGACTCGGGCGACGTGTCTCTCGCAAAAGCTGTCGGGGTTCGGTCGAGACTTTTTATTGCTCCCCGCCCGGTTTCCCGCATTGTCGTTCGTTTTTCTCCGGCCGCTGTGTATAGCCGGCGCAGTCGGTGTCGTCTGGCAAAAGGGAATTCGTCCATTGTTTGTTCCGGAATAATATTTCTGTACACGTCCGTCGCCGGCAGCTGGGTCGTCGCTGTTTCTAACCCTTACGTAATTCCGAATCTCTTCGTCGCATCGCGAACTTGAAACCGAAACAGTTGCCTCGATCGCGTCGCGGAAACGACCGCGAATTCTCATACGTGTTCGAATCGAGTACCTACCACATCCCGAACACGTCTCCGATTCGGCTTCCGACCCGCTCCAGAGATCTCCGAGATCCGTTACGATAATCCCCGAGACTCTACGTATCTACCCGAAATTGCGGAATTTTGGCACGAATTCGAATGGGTCGTTTGTCGAATATTTCGTGCGGGTAGACACGATCGGATCTCCATTCGCCGCGCGATCATGTCCCTGTCCCATCGAGGGCTGTCTTTATCCCCGGCTGGCTATATTTCTGCCCATAAATCGCTGCGAAGAAACGCGATGATCGATGCACGCGCGCGATACCGCATTATGATAAATTACCCCGGACACAGAGGGGTCTTTATACGCGAGCACGCGCGGACGGCCGACAATCGGGAAAATCGCGATCGTGACCGATTACCCGATTTTCGGCCATTTTGCCGCGCGCCGCGCGTTATCGGGGCATTGTCTCGATTGGCAAACTCACCAAGGCGTGTTACACGTGTGCGTGAGAGTGAGATATCTCGCGCCCAGCTCGTACAGCATCCTTAGAACCGCCAGGCTCGTGCCAACCGCGTGGCCTCCTTCCACTCCTATCAGGCTCGCTAATCTACCCTCCTTGTGCGCCCGCTCTATACCTGAAAGCACACGTTAAATCTCCCTAGAATACTCTCGATTCCCGTTATTATCGTTCCCGTAATTATCCCGTTTCCACCCTTATCGCGCATCTCCTCGAACACCGTCCGTTCGTTCGGATAACCATTGCCGACTCCTTCGCGCAGGGGAGAACCGGTTTCGGGACCCCGATCGAAACGTATCGCACTGAACACTGTGTCACGGCGAATAATCGGAGTACGGTTGTCACCTTCGATTGAAATCGGTTCGATCGAATCGTTAATTACGAACCGTAAACGAGGCTGGAGAAATTCGAAGAGGAGTTCTTGCGGATCTCCTCGAGCACCGTCCGTTCGGTTAATCAGTTTTCGACTCCTTCGCGTAGGGGAACCGGTTTTGGAACCTCGATCGAGTCGTATCGTACCAAACTCTGAGCGATTAATCGGAGTACGGTTGTCACCTTGGATCGAAATCGCCGGTTCGATCGAATCGTTAATTAGGAACCGTAAACGAGGCTGGAGGAATGGAGGATCGGCGGACCGATTCGAAGGAGTTCTTTCCCGGCTCGGCATTTTGTCAGCGTTTAGTCAGCGTGCCACGGATTCGATTGCCGTCGGTTTAGTCGTTTTAATCGAGTCCGGCCGTGTAAAGGTGGGTCCAGCGGGCTCCGCGAAATCGGATTCGCGGGCTCGGTGTCGTTCGGATTCGATTAAAACACCGCGTACAAATTGCGTTAGGTCGCCGGCGCGGGGATACCGATATAGCTACGCGTATAACGCGCGGAACACGCGTCCAACCCCCGCGCCGTGTTCATCCCCTGAGCGCCATTCATCGCGCGGAATTCGAACTTTTCCGCTTGCCACCGCACGCGATGTAGCCGGTCCGCGCTAATGGAAGCCCGATCCTGCGGCCAGCCGAATTCATCCATAATCTCCGCCAGAGCCCAATCCACCCACCCGCTCTGTCTCGCCTAATCTCTTCGTTTATCGCGACGCCGTTGTAATTAGCGCGTCGTTCGCTGCTCGTCCTCGTTCCGTTCGGCTGGCGTCTCACGAGCGTCGCGACTCCTACGACTCTCCGTTATTACATCTTCAGTCGAGCTCGCGCGTCTTCGCGAGAGCGTGCAACTTCGGGGTCCTCGGAGAATCGCGAGGAATACTTCGCGTTTTAATTGTTCCTCGTCAACGTTGCGTTATCGATCGTTGTTATACGGCCGTGCGTTGAACGGTGGGTTTCTTTCTTACGGAGAAATAATTTTGTCGTTGCGGAAAGCTCCGAGGTCGAAACGGTCTTACGGGGCTATACGGGGAATAACAATGTCCCGAGGTAACGTGGCTAGCTTCGTTTATTCGAGAAAGCTCTGATAATTGTAGGGGAAATGAAACAAACAGAGGGAAGAAGGAAAACATTAATTATTTCTCTAATGACGCGAATAATACAATGCGCGTTCAATCCGCGGAATTTTACACTTTCTTTTTGCTTATAGGAGTTACGTATCAAATTATAATACTTTCGTGTATATTATGTTCCCGTTCCCGCGATATTAATTACTTTTTGTTATTAAACGGGTCGAAATTATTATTTCTTCTCGTGTTTGAATTCGACGAGCTTCTTGCGCGTGCGTTATAATTCTCGTTTAATTCGTTACGAATAACCATAGTCGCCGCTTCTGCAGCGGAGATAATAGAGGAAGACGATTTTAATCGCGCAATTAGAAGGTTTCGTCTGCATATTTTGGAAATCAATTAAGTCGAATTCCCCTTTATTCGCGCGCCGCGGGATTAATTCCCCGAACCGTCCGCCGCGAAATGGAATCCGGGGAAAAATCGGGAATAAAGCCCCATTTATCCGCAACTTTAATTTCTTGGGGGTTGGCTGGCGATCGCGCGCTGTATTAACCTCTCGGCGGAAGAATTGAAAAAGAAACGGCAGCAGCGAGCCGCAAGCTGTCGATGAACCTCGATTTATACCGTTGATTTATACGGCTGATTTATATTTCGCTCCGCGCAGTCCTATTTGTTCCTCGATTACGCTTGTCCTCGCCGCGAGGATTCCTCTTTCCTCCACTTTCTCCCCGTTCCCCTTGCATCTCCGATATCGCCGCGACGTATCGCGACGCCCGAGTGGATCTATCGACCTTACGGATTTACTCCGCTTCGCCTGGGACGCGAACTTTCCCACGATGGCGGACGTTTCCGCTGTTTAAAGCTCGTTCGAACGACTTATCCGGCGGGATCGCGCGAGAATTATAAACGGACGCGGCGAGCTCGTCCTCGTTCGTAAATCTTCCTATGTCGGGCTTCCGGGGCGTCTTTCTATTGTTCCGAGGTAACCTTGCGATAGGACGCTGCGCTACGCAAGTTTCTCGGTCGGCCGAGGTAAACACCAACTGTCCGCATGCGACCGTGGATTCTTGGAAACCGGCGAGGCCTCGATCGTCGTCGTTAAGCCGCGAACGAAAACACGCGTCGAGGTGACAGGTGTGTCGTAATAGTCTGTCGACGAGCGTCGGTGAGGCAGGACGCGTGCAGCCACCACGCGTGCACGTTTCCGCGATAACTCGGGCAGCTGGAGTCATCGATAATTCAGCGATGACGTAAGTAATTCCACCGTTTGTTTATTTTACAATTCGATAGAGGATGGAAAGAGAGAGAGAGAGAGAGAGAGAGAGAGGGTAGAATAAAAATCGCGTTATTGTTTTCCACGATCGGTATCCAGCGGTAGTTGAAATTCTGTCGATGTTACATGTCGCATAAATCAGTCGGCAAACACGGGACATGTTTTTGCAGTGGCAAAAAGCAGCTTGCAAATTTTGAACAATCGTTCCTTTATACGTTCGGGTGAAGTATATACGGCTACGTATCGCATGTCTATTTACATATGCATGTGCATGCCGACATGCAGTCGCCGTGGTTCGGCTTATCGAACGCGGTGGAACGGTCGGAACGGCTTGACGTTTTTCCATTTCAGTTGAAATTTACAACTGGCTGGATCTTCCGCGCTGTCCGGCATTTTCTCCTCGGAATCGCGCCGCGTTCCTTCGCGGAGGAGCAAATTATCGCGGAAATCGGCGCGGATGCTCGCCTCGCGTGTCGGCGAGCCCTCGAGGGGTCGAGATCGCATCCGGCGCCGCCACCGCGACGCGGAGTCGATCAAAATTCTCGCTCGTCTCTCTTTGAAAATTATCCTAACGAGCTTCCTCCCTCTTTCTTTGCGCCGCTCTCTTTCTCTCTTCTACCTTGTTCCACCGCGTCCCGGCGCGACGCGGGTATCGAGTTTAGACGATGAAACGCGACGGTGGCCCTTTTGCGTCCCATTATTTACCCCTCTCCTCTTTTTCTCTCTTTCTCTGCTCCGGCGACGCGGCTGGGAAGTCGCGGTTCTTCCCTTTTTCTCCGCCCTCTTCGATTCCACCGGCTTCTTACCCTCTTGGCGGCAGACGAAAGATTATGGGCTGGAAATTGAGGCTTCCATCAAAGAGGAGAGCCGGCTGAATCTCGATTCACGCCCGGCGCGCCGACGACCAACCCCTCGTTCCTCTGCAATTCCTCCACGGGAGGAAGACGAAGGGAATTCCATCGCGGAGGTTGTTCCTCTCGCGGCCGTTAGGAAGAAATCACGCGGCTGGAAGTAGGTTAGCCTTGGGCATGAGAGGTGGTAGCAGGAAGAAGCTCCGGTCGTTAGACTGAGAGGGCTGGTTCTCGAGCGAACGGGGCGCGGCTCCTTTCGCGACTTAAGACGCATCCTAAATCCCGGAAAGTGTATTCACGGTGACGATAATAACGGGGAGTGCTGGCCCGACTTTCCCGACTTTTCCCTCGGCCGGCTGGCTCGCGTCCAGGGAATCTCGGAGTCGCGCGACGTCGGACGGCCGACCGGAAGCAAACACATGGCGGCCGGCTCGGGACGTTCGTCGACCTCGATCGAACCTTTCATATCGTACGTGCGTAAATTCTCGCCGTGGCGGGAACGGGCGGGCAGATAGAGAAGGAATAGATTGTTTTCCGGGCACGTTCCACGGGCCGAAGTAACTCTCCTTTGAAGCCAGTCCATTTATTATCCGGCCGGCGTCTCGCGAGTTGCCCGATCCTCGGACGCGACGAGGAATTAATTAAAACGGCAGAAGAAGCGCGACAGGGAGATTGCAACGAAAAGAGGGTAAGGGACGGGAGGGGAAGGGATGCAGAAGATTTTCTCGGAGCCGTAGAGAAGTCTGGGAATTCTTTTCGGGGGCGTTTGCCAGCCACCCCCTGACATTGGCCGCGCGCCAGCAATTCTGCCGGTGTGTAACGTCGAACGGCCCATTCTCGGAACAAATAGACGATGGTAATTCCCGACGTTCGTCGACCTCCAAGCTCCATTTCATATTCCTCGCGTGTGAAACCTCGCGAAGGATCGCTCCTTCCAGCTCTGCTAGCATCTTCGAGACCGACGACTTTCGAATACCACGGGTCTGGGCCTTTTCGGGAACGCTGACTCCGTGGCTGACTAAGTACATATACTTGCACCTACCCACCCCGTATATTCGCTCGTTTCGCCCGCGAGTTCACGAAAACCGTGCACTCGAGGTACGCCGGATCTAGAGGGGACGTGTCGAAAGATGAGCGTTCGCTGCGCGTGTTTACGTTATATTAGACCTGATTGGCAATTAATAATTCCGTGTTTAACTTGCGAAGCAAGTTTGGCGATTCTATTAAAGAGTGATACGGCGAACTCGCTGCAACAGCAGCAGAAGCGATGTTTCGCGCGTTGTTCGATCCTCCTGGCCTTCCGTTTACTTTGACCGACGATTTAACGCGGGCTTTGAGCCGGTTATCTAATAGCCCGAAGAGGGCGTAACGACTGGTCACGCGCGTGTAGGCTAAACTTGTTTAGGCAGCAAACAGATGGGTCGCCGGGATCGATAGCTCGCGTTTGTCGGCGCGATGTCGCGATGATCGTCGCGCGGGTGTTTCGTTTCCTTTTGCGGCGAGTCGCGGAAAGAGGCTTGGGAAAAGAGAGGAGAGAAATATGAGGGAAGAGGACGGGAAAAAGGGAGAAATAGGTCGCGGGGTGGGGGGGAAATTCTTTGACGAACGAGATACGCGAGTGGATAACGATTCGCTCGAGGGAGAAATCGAATCGGTTTGGCCGGGTGCCAAACGAACGCGCGCGATTGAAAATTTATCTTGGCGGATCGCGGAATGTTTAACTCGATCTCTCGCGCGAATTCTCCGCGGCTGATCCTTTGATTGCCCCGTCGCCTGAATCCCTCTGCCGCGTTTTTCCCGTTTTTTTCCCCTCCCTCGTCGAAACGAGCGTCGCCGCGTAAACACTCGGGCGAGCCTTGCGTTTCGCGGGTGGGTGGCGGCCACAAAGAGACACGAATCGCCAGCGAAATAGCTCACCTTCGGCCGTAGTAACGAGAACCATGCTTTCAGGATGCTTGTTGACCAGCCGACGAATCAGGTCGATCTGTTCGAGCGCCAGCTGGACCGAGTCGTGGTGCTGCGAGGAACAGGGCACGTAAGCCGACCAGAACTGCAACAGAAAGAACGTAAACGAAGCCCGGTATGTCTTATTTTTATCAGCGCGAGTATCAAACGGTATGAAACGCGAGCGTATTTCTCGGCGTTTCACTCGAGTCCGGGGAGATTTACGATAACAAGCTTGTAAGCCAGGCAGGCCGAAAGTTATGGCCCCCGGCCGGCGTTGCGTCGCCTTTTAAATTACCGCCGATTTAAACAATCGTTGCACGGCTTCTCTCGCCGTTCAATTATCGGTCCTCGGAAATATTAGCACCGTTAACACGGGAACCTGACGTTTGCGCGATTCCGCGCGCGTAATGATAATAAACCGGGGTAAACGGCAATTTCTCATTTCGATTCGCCATCGGATAGAACTTTGGAAATAATTAAAAGGGTATTACGAAAGCGTGGCGCCGGCCAGGCGCCGCTTTGAATTTTAAATACAGGGATATCGGGGGCCATAAATAAGGGAGTATTTATCCTCCCGGCTCGCAATGTGTACACCGGCTAAGAATATATTCTACTTGGAGTAAATTAAACCGATGTATCAGATCCCGAGGATTAAACACGCCCAGTGATATTTCATTCCGGCCTGATAAGGGGACTATGCGGGGGTGAACGTGAGTTCGCATAAAAACTCTTTCCGTACGTCGTTTCGCGGTTGTTACGGGCCGAAGCGGAAGGATCCTCTCGCTCGCGCGAGCACGCTCCGCGAACCGTCGGGGAACAGGATCCATCGATCCTCGGAATTCCGGGATTTGCCGATCGTAACGCTCTATCGCGAGGATTTACGCGCCCTCCCACGGATTTCCCGAATATTTTACGACCCCCGAACTCTTCGAGATCGACCGGGTCGTCGCGGAAGAAGGAACGACTCGTCGTCGGAATTCTTCCGATTTCTCGGCGCCGCTTGGTCCTCGCGAGGAGCAAGCTCGCGCGCTCGGTCACCGACAAGTTTTGTTTTCAACAACCTCGGATGAAACGGGCGCTGGAAGCGTGACGGTGTCGTCGAGCTGTCGTAAATCAGCGCGTAGCGCGAGATGCTTTCACCCTGCTTTTTATTTCTCCTTTTATTCCCGCCTCTCTTGCTCTCTCTCTGGCTTGCATCGAGCAGTGACCGTTTCGCTGCGTGACTCGCGTCGCCTTTCTCGCAGCCTTTCGCCTTTTAGCGCCACCTTTCGGCCCACCCTCGTCCCAGCGACTTCGTTAACCCTCTGGAAGCAGCTTCACGGCTGCGATTCGCTCCGCGTCACCGCGGATTAAAGCCTCGGATTGCCGCAGAAGCTAATCGCGACACGGCGGTAATTTAATCCCTCGGCAAAGACCACTTTCAGACCGTGAATCGAAGGTAGACGCGACCCGGTAAACGGCTGCGGCCGCGGAACTTTTGATTTCTCGTTAACGCGATCATTCTCGCCGTCTGCCTCGGCCACGTTCAGGGCCCCGGCCAATTTCACCCGCCGCCACGATTTCTTCTTAATTAACGCCCCTCCCCACCGCTGTTCGAGGTCGCAAAAGCGCCGGGGAAACCGTGAGATTGCATCTTGGGACGCGGCGCGTTTACGCCACCGTCGGCCTTTCAACCGCGATAAGCGAATCGAGCCACGATTAAACGCGCGAATCGTTTCGCGGAAACTTTTCCCTGCCGAGTGCTCGCCACTCGTTAACCTCCAGCTCGCCTGCGACGTTAAATCGCTTCGCGAAATCGCGCGTACGACAAGACGCTTCCCGACTCTTGTCCACTCTCTCCCTCTTTCTTTTCTCTAGCTTTTTTCCCCTCTCTTTCCCTCTTTCCTCTCCAGCGATATCGTCGCTTTGCGCAAAATCGAGCAGCAGTGACGGTCTGGTTTTAGGTCAGACGTTTGTAAAAATATTCACCCCCGCGGAGGGTGGGATCGCGTCGCGTTGTCCCACTTTAAAGACGCGATTACACACACGGCCGGTGACGTGTGGCCGTTTTATGAAATTAGACGGCTCGTTGGGGTGCCTCGGCCTCGCCGATCTCGCCGCGGAGGTTGACAGCTGTGCCCTTCGGCCACGCGAGTCGCTCGTGCGTCATTCCCAGCTCTTTATCCCATTTCCAGCGCCGCGACGCGGGCCAATTATTCCGCGGTATCTCGATTTTTTCCCCCCGATGCACGCATTCTTCTCGCCGCGGCGTATCGGCCGGGGATCTTGCGCCGCGAGTGCAACTCGCTCGGCTTGTTTCGAAACGCTCGGAATCCGCTTTTGGAACGCAGTCGCGGGAATCGCGGCCGATAGCTCAAGGGTGGTTGCCTCTGGGGCGCGATCGAAAACCTTCCTACGGCTTTCGTCGGGCGTGTTCCAGATTTCCTCTCGCGTCCTCCGAAACGCGTTACCCGTTTCGTTGGTCAGACTGGAGAGAGAGAGAGAGAGAGAGAGGGAGAGAGAGAGAGAGAAACAGAGCGTGTCCGGAGCTTTGAGTGGCTCGAATGGAAATTAGCCCTAGGAAGACGACGCCGGTCTCGTCTATGAACAAGACGTCGCGACGATATTTCCAGTTAAACGCGGGTTGTCATGGCAGAGGGAGCAGGATGTTGGAAGTCCACTAAGGGATGGCACGGCGATCAATGCCTCTCTCTCACCGTCCGAATTAACCGAGACAGTGATGGATCGAGGCGAGACCGGTTTGCCAGATCCTGTATACGTATCAGCCTCTATATATATTATGCATACACGCATACACGCGCGTTCGTTTCAGTGGGCATAACCGGCTAGTCACCCCTTTCGTCTCGATGTAAGCAAACTGAATACCTTGAGGGACACTGTGACATTGAGAAACGACCCATAAAATTAGGCGACCGTTTTCCCCTGTAATTCCCGACCTAAGCGAATACTCCGAACTCGATAATGGCGCATAAACCACGCCGCTGATTTATCGACGTAACCTTGTTTATCGATAACCTTCTCTTTCCCTCCCCCAACCTATCTCACCCTCCTCTCCCTCTTCCTCTCTCTCTGTCGGCGAATATTCGCAATTGTTCCAAAAGTCCTCTGGTTTCTTGCACCCCAGGAACGCCGTTACTTTAACCCCCTGTTTGCCTACGGGCTCCGGCGCCGCGGCAATTCGTAACTAACCCGGTTTCGCGCTATTCGCGTAATTAGTATTCCCTTTTAATTACGGTATTAATTAAATTGGGCCGCGGACGCGGCGTTGCTACGCGTGTCGGCGCATGTGCGCCGCCGTAAGAAGCTTATTTGAATTTCGCCCGGTTGCCGCGGTCTGTCACACCTCGGCATTAGCGCGGCGAGTAATGGAGCGGCCTCGCCGAGCGTAGCCTTGCCCCGACATCCGGTTCCGCGAGGCGGACTTTTCGGACGCCTGCTGCTCGCTCCTCTTTATCACGCGCCGTTAGGCCACGCTCGCCATAATCGCGTCTAGACGAGCTTCTAACAGATGGGATCAGCGGCAGACTATTTTGCTAACGAGCAACCGGAGCACCGCTATTTCCAAAGGTCTCCCACGAAGGAATCTCCTCTCGCTCCGCCTTCTTCCGCGTCTCCGCTCGGCTCGTGCTCGCCTCTGCTCCACGCACGCGGCAAGCGCACATCTTCCTCGAATGGAATTCCATTTCTGACGTCTTAAAGTTAAATCCCTTTGGATAAAGCGGAACTTGCCGGTTCCTCCACGATTCCGCCCAGACAGCTCTTCCGCTCCGTACCCGCGTTCCTCGTCTTCCTCTTTTTCTTCTCCGGTACCCGCTTACGTACCTTTGTCCATACCCGACTTTTACGCGTCTCGCTTCGTCGTTCGGCTAACGCGTTGGTTACCGTGATTAACGGAAATACGTAATTTGGAGGAAAAATAAAGTGGCGTGAAACCGCGCACCAGTATCACGAGGTTTATCGGTGACCCCCGTGGCAACTAACGCGTTAAATATGGTTACACGCGGTAATTTATTCGTCGCGAATAATAGTTCGACGTTACGTGCGTTATATAATGCAAAATTCATCGCTGCGTCATGGGCAAACCGCGGAAAATCCGCGCGGCAGTCGACGCGTTAATAATCGCGGTTCGAATCGAAGATCGAAGCCTCGAAGAATTTGTTTAAATATTTATTTCCGAGTAAATTCGTATCCATCGAGACGTGTATAGCCGACGATATTAACGCCGTCGGTTATTCGATTCGCGACCCGGGTCTTGGGTTCGAACAAAAAAGCGTCGGGTCTGGTAGAAAGGAGAAAGGGAGAGAGAGAGAGTTCGGGCGATCGGTGGTGGCGTGAAAAATATATATTTCCGTCTAGACCGGCGGAGGTGGTCGCGGCTGATACCCGGGTACTTGTATTTACGCGAACGCGGGGTCGGCGCGATAGCCCATCCGCGAATTTCATCGCGAAAGCAATTTCACAGGTAGCAACTTTCATTACGCAACGCGGATGCGATTGGTTGCTCGGGAAAGGGCGTGTCGCGGGACCGGCTTGCTCGACTTTAATACACACGGACAGGAAATTATAATCTACTTTGGTTGGCGTGATATTACTTGGACGCGTGCTTCTTTCGACCGTGTTCCTTTGAATGGAGAGAATTGCCGGGGCCGCACGCCGCTGGTAAACGATGTCAGCGCGCCTGAAAGCGACACCGGAAACGTTTTCCTAAGATTTGCCAAGTAAAAATAATTTCTGCTCGTCACGCGTAAAAGTCCCTCTACGGTTCCCTTTCACGTCGTCGAGCAAACGACGTCGGTCACGCTTAAACCTCCGTCGTCGCGACGCCGCGCGTTGCGCTGAATAAACGGTTCCCAGCGATTCCTCGCCGCTAACTAACTCTCGCGCCTCCTCGCGATACTAACGGCGGATTCGCAATCGGAAATCGATATTCCTGCCGAGTGGGCCGAGCTTTAAGGCACCTCCTTGGCGCGTCGCGTCGCAGAAGGAACGAGATAAGATAAATCGCGATCACGGGAAATGTTAATCCCGATAATGAGTTTGGTCGAGTTTCTCTGCAAAATTGTCGGATTAAAGTTCCCTGTACTTTAGGCAGTTGCCTAAGCGCGAATAAGGAATCGCTTATCGTTAGATTTACGCGATCGCGCAGTTGCAGCGCTGCTCCTTTCGCTCCTCTCTCTCCCTCTCCCTCTCTCTCTCTCTCTCTCTCTCTCTCTCTCTCTCTCTCTCTCTTTCTCTGGTCCACGAGTGCGCCGTAACAATCGCGATTTTCCGTTACCACCGCAATCTTCTTCCTCCATCGCTTAACGTAATGTCATCATCGGGAGTAAAGGGCACAAAAGAGCTCGGCGAGGAAGGTCGAAGCGCGGCCGGGCGATTTTCTATTTTCACCAAATAGTCTCTTCTCCGCCTCCGCTTGCTCTAGTTCTCCTCTTCCGAGTCTCTCTCGTGTTCCGGCCCCCCGTTATTCCCACGTTTCCGTGAAACACGGAGATTTCCGATCGGTCGGTCGCAACGATAAGTAGTCCGAGACCCAGGTCAGCGAAGAAAAGATTTATTCGATTGCCAGGCCAAAATGGCGGTCCTCCGTTTTCTCCTTGGCGCACGCTTCGCTTCTTTCCTCCGTTGCCCTACATGCGCCAACTTTTCTGCCTAGCTCTTTCTTTCGTTTCGCTGCGAGTCCTCGCATGGGGAACGTCCACGGAGTTTTCCCGTGCAACTCGGTCTCGATAAATCGGCGAGGAAAAGTGGCGACCACGGGGAACTCGGTGCGACGGTCGGAGATTAATCGAAAGGATATCGGGACTAGGAGGACCGCCGCGGTAAATTTTCGTCAGCGCTTAATCTCGGGGAACCGCGAGAAATTAATTACCAAAGTTGTCCGCGATCCGGTCGCTTCGTTACGCGCCATTTTCTCTCCCGCTGATGGAACCGATGCCGCGCGCGGATTTTTTCCCGCGGTGTCTCGTGACTCCGGATAATCGCGACCGCTAACGAAGCCATCGGAAGCGCACGGAACGCGGGGCCGCTAAATCGGCCTTAATTAATCCTTGGCAGTTACGCGAGACCGGAGGAACGCGAAGAAAGCGCGGTAATTGAAACGTCGCGAGGGAAAAGAGTCGGCTCGCAGCGGAGACACGCGATTCGCGCGTTTGCGGTCCGTTCCGTTACGAGGCTGGCTGAAACACCGAGGGGAAGCAATTTTTACCTCCGGTAAGACGACACGCGATTTCTTTTCTCTCCGTGGTTTACGCTTGATTCCCGAGCGCGGAAAATCGCGTGCTCGTTTCGGCTGATCGGCGAATAGAGTCGAAATTCCGTCGATCCCCGGCGAACCGGTCGTAATTCTCGGCCGGCTATAAATCGCGAAGCGCGAGAGGAGAGAGGAGACTTTCGGGGAGAGCGTCGGAAAGGGCTGACGCGAAATCGAGAGGCTCTCGCGTCCCGGGCGTCTTCACCTTTCGAGAAATTTCGCGGCTGATACGTCCGTGGCTGCAACGAATAATTGGACGCCGTCTACGTCGCCGACGATATACACGGATCGGTCAGTTTCCGGATTCTCCGAACAACACGCTCCGGGACGTTGCTCCGGATTAACGCGTTTCCGCGTCGGCTCGCGTTATAGCGGTTATTATCGCGCTCACCTGGGCCGCAACCATACCCTCCTTCAATCTTCTGAGATCCGTGTGGCTCCAGGCGCTCCGTGACCAAGGGTGAGTGTCCCTCAGGTCATCAAACCTGAACTCCCTCAGCTGATTCTTCAGGAACTTGCGTATGTTCCACGGTAGGTCGTTGTGCCTGGAACAAACGAACAATGGGAACACGTCTCCTTTATAATTCACGGTTCAGCGGCGCGGTTTCCGCGTCCGCCGACCTATCCTAACCGTTTCGCCTTAACGCCGTCTCGCCGAGGATAAACACGGTTCCGTTTTATCGGGTGTGACGCGACACCGTGAAATGGCCGTGTTTCGCAGCTACGACGCCTCGCGTCGCGTCGCGTCGCGTCGCGCGTGGACACCGGTTTCAGCCCGGAGAAGCGGGACGGAGCTGGAAAGATATACGGCGAGAAGAGAGGGAAAAGCGAGTAAACTTTGCCTCTTACAATGGCATTAGCCGCGCGTCGCGACGCTGGAGTTTCGCCACGGGTTCGGTTACTCGGCCGGCCGAGACCGGACCGTCCTCCAACTTATTTCATCCGGAATCCTTGATTTCTTTTCGCCGGGATTTGTATGGAGGGACGCCGGGCAAATATTGGCCGGTTTGGTCGCGGACGCAGACGTCAACATTGTTACCGCGGCACGAATAGCGGAAGAAAGCTCCGTGTGTAAATCCCGATGTATTTGTCGTGCGTCGGCCAGCGTTGCCACGGAGCTACTCGACAACATAAATATTAATATCGCGATGTTTGCACGGGATCGCATCGGCTGAATTCGCACGCGCGATTGATTTCCCTGCGCGGAGAGGAGCGCTCGGCTGGAGAGGACTCGATCGTCGAGGAGAGTCGTAACGTCACGTAAAGGACGTTACCTAGAGGAAAGACAAGGCGGCGTGATAGAAACGGAGGAGAGTAGAGGGCTGGTGGCAGGCTAGATAGGAAAGTTTGCGTCTTGGAATAGCATTAGTCGACTGGTCTGACTTGCTAGTTTCCCGGATTCTGCCGTGGTATTCACGTTTCCGTGTTAATTCGCTCGGTCGGACCGGCACTACCGTGCGTAATGCGGCTCTCCGATCCGTTGTTACGATCGACGCTACACCGGTTTCCCTCGGTCTTAAGATTCCGGCTAAGCTACGCCGATTCGGTGCGTTATCTCCGGTAATTTAACGCGAGGGCCAACGCAACGTGTCCGGTGGACGTGTTCGTTTAAACCCTGACAGCGTGGCGCTGGCTGGCGTTAAGCTTTAATTAAACTAACTACGCCGGGTAAACGAGAAACTTTTCGACCGATGAAAGGCGGCAAGAGGGGAGGCAATGAAAGGAAAAAAAGGAAGCGGGAAAAAACTCTCTCTCTCTCTCTCTCTCTTGCTCTGCAGTGGGTAACACAGTGGATTAAGCCACGAAACGAATGTAATTACCCGGCTGAGACAGCGGCTAGAGGCAGGCGGCTTCGAAAGCCATATTCCCATTAAGCCGTATTACGGCTCGGATAATTCTAAGCACGCGTCGCATTCCTAGTCCGCTTCATTCGTCTGACGCGCGAATTAACTCGACGTAATCGTCGGAGGGGAAGACGCGGCCCGTGCTACGCCTACGCGACGAAACAATTTGAATAATCGCGGTTGTGCGCGATGACGCGCGGATAACGCGGGATCTCTCTCGGCCCGATGGCTGTCGCTGGCTAATTCCGAGGGACGCGACGCCGCGCCAACTTGTATTTCTCGATTACACGCCTAGCGTAATTACGCGGCAAACTCGTAACCGCGTTTCGCCGGCGTCTCGCGCCGCGTAGCGCTGCGTACGACAATGCCGCAACTTTAAACGCCGCGACGCGACCTCAACTTTGTTTCCAGTTCCGCGTCCTCTTCCCGACCGGTGTCGCTCGCTAACAGTCGGATAACCGATTGATCGATCGATACGCGAGGACGCGATACGCGAAGCCGAAACGTCGTCGTCGACGTCTCTCGCGATTTCGCCGCGTTTGCCGCATTTCGAACGACGCGGTGTTCCGAGTTAAGCTTAATTAACGCGCGGCTCGGGAGTGGGCTTGAAAAATTATCGCGGCGGGTGTAATCGCGTTTAAAACGGAAGAAAAAAAGGAAGAGGGAGAGAGAAAGACAGACAGACGGAGCAATATTTGCGTTATTTTTTTCCTGCCGATTCCCCGCTGGATACGCGTTTACCGAGCGCGTATAAATATTTGCCGGCACTTTCAGGCTGCCGAGAGAACGCGTCCGCTCCGCGGAACGATTCTCGCGGCGATTGCTCGCGCCTCGGTATCCGGCCGGACTAATCCTGCCGACGGTGATCGTATCAGACTCGTAACGAAAATATTCGAGCAATTTCGGACGAGTGGAGGGACAGGACGGTGGCGACAGAAAGGAATTCTGATGGACGACGGAAGGAGAGAGAGAAGAAACGCTCGAGCGTGTGCGTGCGTATTGTTAACCCGAGAAATCTGGCCTGAATCAGAGATGGATCTGGCGGACCGTTTGCCGTGAACCGCACCGCACGGTGGCTGAATGCACTTTGAACGTGGTGCGAGGGGAATTTAACTTGGAACGGAATTAGGTAACCAAACGAGCAACCCGTGTTCCCATCTCCTCCGGTCCCGCTCCCGGCCCTCTTCTCTCTTTCTCTCCCCCTATTTGCTCGCCGATAATTCCGAAAGTTTACAAGGATCGGAACTCGCTTCCCCTAAACATTCCCGTCGATTAACCGGTACGTACGCTGTCCTGTCTCTCCGCGGCTTCCGCTTTTTCTCGCCGGTCTCGGTGCCCCGACAGAAGGAGATTAAGGGCACGCTCGAAAGCTCGGACACGCTTCGATCGTTAACCCGCTCGTGACGGTGAAACAGAGCCGGCCGTGATAACGATTACGACGATAATAAAGATAATTCCGGATCCAACGACTTTCTTACCGATTTATCTCCCCGGATAGAAATTTCCTGAGGGTGACCGGCTACTTTCTCGTACGTTGCTTAAATCTCATGGTCGCTCGGGAAACGCGTCCGCGCGATAACGACCGTCGTCCGGTGGTGGACCACTCGTCTCGATTCCCGACGACCTCGACGACCGGTCGCGTCTCTAATTCGCTGGAAAGGCTTCGCATCGTGTATTTGCCGCGACGCGCTCCCCGTCGTCCGTATTCCGCGCGATCGCCTCCTCGATCGACGATTCTCTGGGAATACCGTGGTTGCTCTCCTTCCCGCCGGCCATTTGCCGCCCTGTTTCCAGCAGCTTCCCTTCCAGCCGAGCCGTTCCCAATGGCGATTGGATTTCCACGCGGGATTGCCGCGTATGGGAAGGATTTCGTCGTAGATTCCGCCTTTGAATCTTGAAGTTTCCGCGAGGATATCCGGCCGCGTGGTGCGGATTGCCAGCCTTCGATACGAGGCAGGCCGGCCGCGGCGTACAAACGATCGGATCAATGGCCGCAATGCGGCTCGGTAATAATTAGGAAAACCAATAAGCGTTAGAGCCGGAACGTTTGATACTGTCTCTACGTGCGACCGCATACCTATACGGAAGTGAATCGCATGGAACGAAGTATGCTTATCACGCCGGATACGCCTATGGATTCGTCTCTGTGTACGTCTCTGTGTCGCGTCTCTCTGTGTTGCGTTTCTCTGTGTGTCGCGTCTCTGTGTGTTACGTCTCTGCGCGTGTTTCCGTGCTCGCGTCTCCGGATACATAATCGGAATCGTTGAACGGCTCCGACCGATTCGAATTTCCTATCGAACGCGAAGGGGTCCTAATAGGCGTTTTGAAGGACGATCGAAATCGTTATGGCGGAAATGAACGCGTGGCGGGGGGCGCAAATTGGCTCTCTCTCTCTCTCTCTCACGATCGGTGTGACGAAGAATCGTTGAACCGAATCGGCCGGCAAATCGATCGGTAAATAGCGCAGTTTACACGGCTGTTTCAAAATTGTCCCGTATTTTTACGCAATGTCAATTAATTAACCAGCGAAACGACGCCCGAGATTGTTTGCGGACCCATTTCGATTCGCAAACACGGCGCGGAAAATTTTTAATCGGAAAGCCTCAGCCTTTTCCGCGGTCATCATTTGTCGTCGACGCGCGATATTTGCCCGGTCGATGAACGACGGTCGGGTTTCAATTTTTAATTGAGGAAAGTGTCGGCGGAGGTTGGCTGACAGCCAGGCTCGTGTTTGCACTCATCGATAACAGGGTGTCGTAAAAATTCCGCCGCTTATTGGTCCTATAGCCGACCGAATTATTCTTTTTCCACCCCTGCCTCTCCGCTTTTCCCTTTCCCCTCCTCCTCCTCCGCTCCTTTTTCTTCCCTTCCTTTTTTCAGCCGCGGTAAATTTCATCGATCGCGCGGCACGGCGGCGAGGAGAAAAAAATTCCACCCGATATCTTGTTTCTTCGTTTTGTCGTTCTCCATTAAAGCTGCTTTCCCAGCATGATTGCCCTAATTACGTCCCGCTGTACAAAGAGCGGCCGAAATTACAGCCGAGCCGAATTCCTTCGTCGATCTTCGTCAATGTCGCCCGAACGAAAATTGGATACTACGTCTGGCGATTTCGACGAACGTCTTTTTCGACGTAATTGCCCTAATTACGCCGTTGGCGAGCAAAGTGCAGTCGAAGAGATAACCCCGCCCTCTAGCCGCCGGCGTCTGCCTCTCTGTGTCTCCTCTCTTCTCTCTGCTCTCTCTCTCTCTCTGGGACCAAACTGGAACACTTCCGGATACCTACGAGTCCCGTCGCTTTCTCCTACTTTCCCAGCGTTTCCGCGTTAACCGTTCTCATGCATATTCATCGGATGCAACGTGCGTCTAAGAGGCGAATGATACCTGGCACGTCGATTTCGCGAAAGCGCGGTCGGATTGTCGTCGTTTCGCCGGATAGAGGCCGGATAGAGGCCGGAAGGGTTGCAGCGAAGCGTCGACGAACGCCCGACGAGATCCCGACGAGGTCCCGACGGAATCCCGACGGAGCCCTAACGAAGCGTGAACGAAACGAAAAGGCAAGAGAGGGTCGGAGAGGGTTAATTGGCAGAGCGCGATAAGGTGGCTAGGCTCGATATGCATACGAATGACGAGCATTCCGTTTGCAGTGACGTCGCCAGGCATGCAAATATCGCTTCCGGTTTCAGCAGAACGGTCCGAGCCTATCGTCCGGTCGAAATGCGCTCGCATCCGTCGCTCGGAGAATTTAATCAGCCGTTTCCTCCGGCGGACGTTTCTCAAAAATCGCCCTTAATCCGCCTCGCGTCTCTCGGCGCGTCTCGACGTCCAGCCATATTTCCCGGCCGTTCGTGCCCTCGCGGCGCAGCACGCGAGCTCCCGCTAATTTCATCTGGAAATTGCCCGTTTCTCCGAGATACGGTCAGATATTTTCGCGAGACGGCACGTTCCGAGCCGCTTTATCAGAACCCACCTCCAGCAGGGATATTAAATCGTTCGATATCGGCCGAGTTACGAGACCCGGAAGACGAATCGCGAAAGCGTCGCAGGGGCGCGCGGTCCGCTCCTTTCCCTCGTAACTCGCGACATAACTCGCGGCGTAACTCGCGACATAACTCGCCACGGCAGCCGAGAGCATTAGCGGGCTCTTTCTTTCGCGTTTTAATTTGTTCGCCGATTAACCGCAGATCCGGGGAACTATTTCGACGGCCTTCGCGCTCGGAATCGTAAAATCTAATCCAGCGTAAAATCCGGTGGACTATCCGGTAAACTTTGTTACTGCCTCTTTAAACTTGCCTCTCCCTCGGATCCCGAACAGGCCTCCCCTCCGCGGAGGGTTAATACGCACGGCGCTGCGACAATTTATTTTCTAACCCGTTCCTGCGCGCCCCGCCTAACAGCTACCCGCGTGCAGCGACTCGATGAAGTTATTAAAGTTCGCGCGAGTGCCGGAACCGTGTATCGTCGTCGTCACCGTTACATCTGCCTGACGTTATAGGGGTTACCGTGCCAGCCGGAGGCCCGTAAACGGATCTCGCCGGCTTTTAACGGCCGACGAGCCGCGTTGCGCGAATATTCCTCGATTACGTCGTTGCAATTCGACTGAAAATTCGTTCGCTTCAACGCGATTGGTCAGCGAGAGTTTTTCCGACTTCCGGTCACGCGGCTGCCAGCCTTAAACGCGTTTCCACCGTTCGTTTGTCGAGCCTTGTTTGCCGCCTCGCGGCGGTGACGGTTCGATCGCGACGCGGAGCAGCGTCGAGTCACGTCCCAGAATCCTGGATCCGAGATCCGATTTCCGCGTAGCACCGCCTAGCTACCCGCAGCGTGCACCCGCTAAGACAGCATCGACGCCTTCGACTAACTCCGCGAAATCGAGTTACACGTTACAGCTGCGTCAACTCTGCCGGAAGTCGGTGTCTGTTCGCGCGGTCGCCTCTGCTTCGCGCGTGTGTGCGAACGCGCGTGTAACACGTACACAGGACGGTGGGAAGAGACGTGGCCTGGTATCGTGAACCGGTTATACCGAAAATTAACCCTCGCAGGTAGCCCGGTATTTGCCCGCGGCGACCTCGGCGTTCGCCGGCCCGGAGGATCGTCTCTGCTCACCCTTGGTCCACGTCTTTGGCAAGTCCTCGTTATCCTTTGGGACACTCGATAAGTCGGAGCGGCCCCGTTGATCTCTCGCACGCGATTCAACGGGGACTCGAGCAAACGATTTCTCGTGGCGTTTGAATCGCGTCGGAAAAGGGAGGCGAACGTCGAAGATTTCCGCGTCGTTTCGCCGCGAAACGACACGGAGAGCGCGGGGTGCGCGTTATTCGTTAAAAATGGAAGGAGCTGAAGTTCCGGCGGGTATCGAGCGGACGAGGCTGTCGCATCGGAAGATAATATCGCGCTAGTGGAAGTTTCGCGGAGAGATGTCGGGTCGGAGCGGTTCGTTAAGAACGGAGAGCAGCGGGTATAACGCGATCTCACGGTAACCGATTCCTTAGAATCTTAGCTTTTCTTATAAATTGGATTCGCCGGACGGCGGCAATAATTCGCCTGGGTCCCAACCCTGTCCCTGTTCTTTGCCGCCGCGGATCGTGCCGACGCACAATGCCGGGCTTAAAGCGTAAACTCCTTTTCTCCGCGGCGAGGGAACTTCGATCGTTATCGCGGCTCTTCTTTTCCATTCCTCGCGGAACCGTTAACGAACGTCCGTTGATTCCCGCGAAAGTTGCGCGTAGCCGATGGTTTTCCAGCGCTCGTTAATAAAATTAATTAGAACGGGGTGGAAAGAGCGACAAAGCCGCGTGACGGGAACTTTTGTAGCGACTTGGCTCGAGAGCTGGAAAGAGCTCGCGGGTGAAACTTCCGGCCGCTATCTATACGGCGCCGCGTTCCGCTCGATGAGATAACGTCCGCTCTTAATCGCGTCGCAGGTTCTTTTCCCCTCGGACCACTGGTCCCCGCGATTACGCCGGAGCCTGAGTGACAGGCGAGATCTTGGCGTCGGGGCGAGTTGCGCCGGGGACACGCGCGAAATTTCCACCTCTGTCGAAGTTCGTTAGGCGGATGGAATTAACGGGGAGGGTTGGGAGGGGGTGGGGCTGGTGGCAAAAGGCACACGCGTATATTTCACACGGGCCGTTATCGTGGAAACGACTGGCGCTCGCAGAGGATCTTTAAACGGAACGGAGGCAGACGAGGCGAACCTCTGCCGGACACGCCCGCCAGCTATCCGAACGAAATTGAACGGAGCGAACCGGTCTGCCGATACGGAACAACCGGCGGTTTCCATTCCGAGGGACCGGGGTATCGTGCCGTGAACAGAGATCCTTGCCGTGAAATAGTCTTTGTTGCTCGAATTCGGACAGAATTGGAACCGCGCGGAAATATCTCTGCCGGATCGCGCCGTGTTAATTTCGTCCATTGCGTTCTTTCCCACCGGTTTCTCTCTTTTTTCCCTTTCCCGCGACAAACATTTCCCGCGATAAAGATAAATTTTTACACCGGGGTAGTCCAAATTCGGTACTCGAAGCAGCGTCCTTTGAAATTCCCTCGATTCTCGCGCGTAATTAACCAGCGCGCGTTTTTGCCGCCGCTTCGGAGTCGGTCGATCGACGAGCCAGCGTCGAGGATCGCGGCGTCGATCGTGAAATCTCGCGGAGGTGTTTTCTCCGTAGAGAAAGAGAGGGAGAGAAATGGCACGGGGATGAAAAAGAAGTCATTGTTTCGAATGGAAGGAAGACGTGGCTCGGAAGGCGAGAAGGAGGGAGAGAGGGCGTCTGGAGATGGCTTCGTCGATAGACTCGACAGACTTTGGTCCGGTGCAAAAACAATTGGAATACCGTCTCATCGTTCCCAAGGCGGCGCTTTTTACCGTTCGAACCTCTCCGAAGGTGTTTCCCTTCTATTCCATCGCGCTGGCGCACGTTTGAATTCCTTCTTTCCGCCTCCTTTTTCCACCTTCTCGCCGTCGGAGCGAGAGGAATGAAAAAGGGAGAGAACGGGAGAGAAAGGGAGGCGGGAACTCCTCGCCTGTTTCCTAATTTCTCTCGTCTGGAAACTGGAACGGGGCGAGGCAGCTCGAGTACAACGGTGGAAAATCGTTTCAAATCGACACACGAATGATTCGAAGTGGATTGAAAGTACCGGCAAAGTAAATCGAGCTCGGGACGTTTCTCCGTGGGAGATGAGAGGACCCGAGGAGGAGGAAGAAGAAAAAGGGAGAGAGGCGGAGAGAAAGGAAAAGGGAGGAGAGAGGTCTCGGCGCGGGTCACGTATGAGTATCGGCTGTTAAAGTAGGGCGACTCGCTTTTAACGAATAATTTTCTAGTTCGGAAAAACTCGCGCGAAATTGCGAATATCCGGCCATACTCTCCTCTCGCTCTCTCTCTCTCTCTCTGTGATCTCTGCGCGCGGGATGGGCATGCCTCGGATCGAGCTTAGCTTTGTAAGGTCCCGCTACGATGCGCCGGCCGAATGAAAGGATTTATAGCGCGTGCACGTTCTCCGTTTTTCTTTTCCCCTCTCCTTTCCTTTTCTTCCCTTTTCTTCCTTTTTTTCCCTTTTCTCTCCCTTTCCCTCGTCGAACGTTCGACGCGCGAGGAAGAAACCTTCGATTGTGCGCGGCACTTTCAGCGAGAAGCTTCCGGAAATCGGGAAAAGTGCTCTCCCCTTTCTATAGCGAGTCGGTAATAACCGTACTTGGAGCAGTTTCACGTGCCGCGGCTTCGATAATCTTTCTCTACTGCTATTGCGATCGTTATCATTGCCTCGTAGACCGCATTCTTTTCGAATACGGTTACGGTCCCAGTGTGCACCGGGGAATATCAAACCTCCCATATGCCCTTTCCCGATCCTTACCGCGCCAAGACTGCATAACGACCCTCTCGTGTCTCTCTGTTTCTCTCTCTCTCTCTCTCTCCTCGATACCTCTCTCCTCCATCTCCGGTTTATCGCGCGTCCTCTCTACAGACACCGAATTTCTCCGGCGATCGATGAAATCGCGCTACTACATCATACGCGTCCGCGTTTCGCGAGGAGAATAAACAAGGTTGACTCGGATCTACGTGCATTCCAACCTCGATAGCAAGGTAGCCGTTTCTCCATCCACTTTCCTCGGGTTCACGAGAACTTGGCCAACTCCGCGACGGCCTAAATCTCCTTTTCCGCTTTTAAGCTTTAAGCATCATCGTGGACGCTACTTGCGCCCTGTTCCCGTCCGCGTTACCCGCGTGCTTATATATTTATGCGCCGCTGAGCGGATACGACCGACGCCGCGAGCTCGGAACTTTCGACTCCGCGAGTCGAGCCGGTTCCGAGCCAACCGCCGCGTTCTAAGCGACGACCTCTCTCCTCCTCGTGATCCTCGTGATCCTCGCGATCCTCGCGATCCTCGCGATCGAGGTCCATCGAATTTCGAATTTCTTGAAATCGGAGAAACAACGCGCGGAGATTCGCGACTCGCGTTAATAACGCGGTAAAAAGACCCTCGGCGAGAAGACCCTCTCGAAATTAACCCCGTTTTCGCGGAACCTCGCGAGAGTTTCGGTCAAGCCGAGCACCCGAAGAACGAAGAGGGAAACGAGCGGGTAGAGTTGCTTATCGCGCGTCTTCTTTCTTTCAAACGGAGAAGGTTTGAATGGAGCGGTGGACGAAGATGGAGGAAACCGGCCTGCGCCGAACGGTTGCCAGGGCAAGACCTGCGCTCCGGCACCCTTTGCGGCCCATCCGCACGGAACGCTCTGGGTAATTAAATATTTCCGCGCGGCAATGGAGGCTATAAACAGAGCCGTTGAACGACGTAATTACAGGCCGGTGTCCGAGCGGGTTATCAGCTTCGCAGGGGAATATTTCCGTTAATTCCTCGGGTTTCCGCCGAAAAATCCCCGGTTAAAGCGCAAACAACGATAATTGCCGGTCGAGTGTCGTCGGACGCTTCGACGGGGAAAAAGCCACGCGAGTTTCACCCGGTTTCGTTTCCAGTTTGGATCAGGGTCTCGACGAGGAGGAATGGAAGATCGCGAATCGACGTTTCGCTCGTTCCTCTGGACGCGATCGAAGCGCGAGACGGGAGAACGCGGAGCGAGAGGGTTGGTTTTTTAAACGACGCGAAACAGGAGCGACGGGGTTCTTTGTTCTGGCGTACGTTTCTCGCATAGCAGCCGAAAAGCTCGGTCGCGATGCCGGGATTGGCCAGTGGCGAAAATTCCGACGAACGGTTTCATCCGTTTTTACGGTTTCGCGAACAACGCCGGCGACGCTCATCGCGCGATTGTTACGCGAGCTCTCGCCGACTCTCCCTTCGGCCGTTGCCGAGGAAAAATGCAAACTATTATACAGGGCACAATAGGCCCGACGAGGCTTTCACTCGTTATCGGTAACGAATCGCCTTCGGGTCGTCGACAATCGGGCGAAATCGCTCGTGTTCCACTTCCACCCCCGCGGTGCTACCCTTTTATAGACGATACCTCGCAGGACTTCTCGAATTTCTATCGCGACCCAGGGGGTGAAAGACTCTTCTCCTTGCTCGTCCCGGCCACGCTCGACAGGCCCGACAGAGAACGTCGTAATTTGCACCGACAAAAGGATCGTTCCGCTCTTTATCGCGATCCGTTGGTTTATTCTCGAGACGTTGCCGGAGACGCGTCGCGCGATACGCCCAGACGCATTGAAACGAAGACGGCACACGTCGGCTCGATGGATGTCCTTCCATTTAAATGCAAAGCGACGTCGAAGCAATTTTTATCGCGCGGTAATTGCCCGTTCCAGCTTGCAAGGAAAACTCGATCCTCGATTGTCCCGTGCCACCGATCCTCTTCGCTTCTTTCCCACCGATCGTTCAGTTCGAATGAATTTTCACTACCGCGACAAGGGCCATTGTTGCCTTTCGATTCGACGGGGGCGGCGAGGAAATACGCAAACACGGCGTCGCCTGGGCGACTGGCGTCGAGGCACGTGCACGGGACAGAGTCACGGTTCCTTCGCGGCTACCACCGGAGAAAATTCGTATCTACCTCGACGTAACCCGAGAAAGCGAAAGACCAATAGCCAACGGCCATCCTCGAGATAAATTTCATCCAACTTTTGTCTCTTTCCTTCTCCTCCTCCTCGTCCTCTGTCCCTCGGCGCGCTCCTTCCCGCTTTTTCCACCCCTTTCCACCCCGTTTTTCCCTCTCCGTTCGTTAACGTCTTCCCTTTCTCCGTGCCGGCGAAACTTTCTCGTTACCTTCGCCGAGCAAATGCACGACTCGTCGAGTTTCGGCCAATTGAATAGCGGCGCCGTTGCTGGCCGCGACGGGCCGGGGATAAAGGGACGATTCGAAGCTGTCACGCGGACCGGCTCTTGCCCGGATACCATTTTTGCATTCGCCCGTTTTATTACCTCGGCCCCCCACGCCCGGTCTTGTCCGCGAGTTTGTCCGTTGCGGTACACCGGCGTCCCGCATTGTGCTCGAATTCGAGCGTGCCAGTTTTTTCCGTCCGCCCGGCCGATTGTATCAGAAACCGCGGCGCGTTTCTTTTGTCCGCGCGTCGCCGCCCAACTTTTCCCTACGTTTGTTCCACAAATTTCCCCGTAACGAACTTTACATCGCGGCCCGATGAAAAACAATTAGTTTCTCTGTTTACCCGCGAGCGGCCCGCGCCTTTTCCAATTTCACCGTGTTCCCATTGTTCTCGCGAACGCGTCGGCTCGAGGGAAGAAAAAACGCCGACGGACTCGCGGGAAAATTGATTCCCGTTACCCCGGAACGCGAGATTCGATATCGTCCCCCGGAAACCGGTCGCCGATCTCGGGACGAACGCGCTTCGAATTTCCGTGGGGCGGAGGAAGAAGCGTGGCTGGTTCGACGCTCGATCGCGAATCGGACACGCGGAGGACATTCCTTTCGAGCTTAATTCCGGCGTAATTAGAGGCACGCGCCGCGGCCATGGAACTTTGTCCACGCGCGTCGTTACCGCGACATTGTTCTCCACCGGCTATAAATTCGTGCCTTGCGATTCTCCTGCTTCAACGGCACTCGAGTTAACGATTACGCTAGAGTTTTCAGTTATTCGTTAAAATTTCAACAATTTTACGAGGCGCACGCCAAAAATTCAAGCACCGGGAGAACGAGAGGAGGAACGGGTCTCTCCAGGCTCTACAGGGAACGTTACAGCCCCTAAACGCGAACTCTCACCCCCCGTGCCGTATACCTCGTTTTAAATTCCACTTACCGTCCCACCACCGCCACCATCGCCACCGCCACCACCCCCCAGCCGAGCTGTAACGTTACGCCGGTAGATCGACCGGTCCCGAATTCCCCCGTTTACCCCCCGTTTTTATCGAATTCGCTCGGGTTGTAATTTCCTAGCACTCACCCGTCTATCAGCGGCACGTCCCTGAGTATTCTGCGAGCAGCCGCGAGCCGATCCCCTGCATGGGCAGCGAGCAGAATCCTCGTCAGTAGCTGACCAAGGACCATCACGCCCACCACCATCCTCATCCTCCTCCTCGCTGGACCCGCAGCTCTTCCTTACTAATGTCCTCATGCCATCACCGTCGGCTGACCGGCTTCGCCCGCAGGATCTCCCTCCCAACACCGATTCTACAATTTCTCGTCTCTCGCGTTCCACCTCTTTTCCACCGCTTTTCCACTTCTTTTCCACCTCTTTCCCACCTCTTTTCGACCTCTTTTCAGCCTCTTTACGACCTCTTTTCACTCGGACGTTACCCGGCCCTTCACTCGTCGTCACCGTTCATTCTCGCTCGCGCGACTTGTCGCGGTCTCGCTCGATGCACCCGAAATTTTTCAATTTCCCCCGGTTTCTTCCGGTTCCTTGCGATTCCTTCCCGTCGCCGATCCTCGCGACGATTCCACGCGGTTAGCTCAACTTCCCGGTTAATAGTCTGCCCGCGCAGAGAGATCATAGGTCTCCTTTCTTTCTAGAACTCAGTTTGCTCTCGGGACGCTCGCGACCTCGCATCTTTCTCGATTTCCACCGGTCCTCTAACAGTTTTCCGCCGTTCTTTATCCCGCGGCTTCCAGTTTCCGGCTAATCTCCTCGTCCCATCTTTCCGACCTTGTCGTTCTCTCGATACGCCGGCCGGGAAAGTTTCTCGGCCCGTTTATTCTATTTCCTCCTCCGCTGCTGGCATCCCGCGATTCCCCAGCGCGGAACGCTTATTTCCGCGTCGACGTCGGCGCGCTGTCCGCCTCTTATCTCTGCGCTCGCTTTTAATTTCCCCGCTGGGACGCGATCGCGATTGCGAGGCGTCGTTCAACCGGAAGTTCCGCGGCTCCGCTTCGACAACGAACGCAGCCTCGCGAGCAGTATTCGCGCAGTTTTTTCTCTTCTCCTCGACCCAGCTTTCCGCCGAGCGGAGATCGCGATTCTTCGTTCGCAGCGAGAGATCTTCCGAGGGTGGATTCTCTTGTCTTGGCCGATATCTCTCCGAGCTTTCTCTCCTTCGTAATCGCCGCGCGGGATTAGCCGGCCTACGCCCTGCTTCTCCTCGAGAGATAGAGAGATCGCAAAGATGGGAAGATCCAAAGGGTTCGGGTAAGCGCCTTTTCGGAGCCTGCCGACGATCACAGTCCCTCCGGCTTTTGATCGATGTTGCGTTCAGGCCGAGAAGGTTGAAGCGAATCGGACCGTTCTCGCGGAAACACTCTCGCGGCGCGACTGTGTGCTAATTACCCCGGAGAAGGCCAGTCGAGGGTCTCGACTCTGTCGAAATTATTTGCCCTGGCGAACCCGCGTCGCTCGAAGAGCGAGAGAGAGAGGGAGAGAGAGAGAGAGAGAGCGAGCTCGTTATCGCGGACGACGACCGGCTGCGATTCTTCCTGGCGGTGATTTTATTTTGGAAACACTGTGGCCCGCATCGGCCGCTGTCGTCGGAGGCCGCGAGGCTGCCGCGAGCGTTGCGGCCGGAAGATTAATTAGCGGCGCGAAGAGGACAGGCGACGGAGGGTGAAAAAACTGGTTTCGCTCGATCGTTTCCTTTTGGATACCGGCTGCTGGACCGGTGTTCCGGGAGGGTCGGTGATGTACGATCGGTGTTCCCTTTAGCGTCGTCGGATCGAACCGCGCTCCCGTCCGGTCTTTTTCATTTGCGACCGCCGCGCGGTCATCTGCACGCACCGGTGATACTTCATGATCGTCCACGGTATCGCGGTCCACTGTCACGGACCTCGATCGTAAATCTGTCCCAATTAATTCGGTACTCGATTAAGTCTCGCGATTAATTACGCAATCTCCGTGCCGGGGGAGGACGGATTCCTCCTGCTCGCGCGTTCCACTCTCTCTCTCTCTCTCTCTCTCTCTCTCTCGCTTCCTCTCCGTCTATCTTTCCGGTCCGGCCGGCACCGGCAGCGAATGATGGATCGTCCAATCCGACGTTGAAACCTTTTTTTCCACTCGCTTCTATCGCGATCTTCTCTCTCTCACGAGCTCCTCCGCGCGACCGACCGACCGATCGTTCCGTGGGGAGTTCCGCTCGAACGATGCATTACTGCGAGCCGAGGTCGGGGGGAAAAGAGCCGCGGATCAGAACCGGAAAGTATTTGATCGTTTGTCGGCTCTGCCGATTTCCCTCTCTCTGCCTCGATCGGTCGGTCGATCCGAGCCGGACCGGGCGAGGCGAGGAGGAACAGGCAACGGCAATCTAATCGCTTCCACCGGCAATTACCGCGTAGCCGCGTTCTTTCGCTCGGCGTCGCGACGCGTAAACTCGATTAACAATCGAACCCGACCGAGAGGGCGACGCCGTGAAACGCGGCTCGCGACGAGGCCGTTAACGTCCGCCGCGACTAACGAGTCCGCTTCCGTTCATAATTATCGGCACACCGGATCGTATGGCCTCGCGACCGGTTATCCCACCGATATTTATCACCCCGACGCGCGATTAATCCGCGTTAACGACGTTAACGATTCCGCCCTTCCGTTCGATCCTTGGATCCACGACGGGACGAGCAACGGCCTCGTCGGACGCGCGACTTTCCAGAGTCACACTCTCCGTCGCGATTGCGACACGCGAATACTCCGCGACGAACCGAGCACCGACGATCGCAATTTCGCTGGTCCGCGAACAGGTCGCTAGTGTACTCCTCGTTAATTTCCGGCTGGTTTATCGCGGCGCGTAAACCACTGGTATCGGAAAGGCATCGTTCGCACGGTAGCGTGCGTGCTCGTAAAAAGTCGCAGCTGCGTGCCCTCCGGGCGAAATTGCCGCGGTCGCGGCCGTAGGAAAATTCGCGCGCGGAAAACTTGCCGTCGCCTTGAATCCGCGAAAGAAACGAGATCGGCGAAGGAGCGACGGAGGAGAGAGAACGGAGAGAGACGGAGGAGAAGCGGAACGGAACCACGGGCGGTCCCGATGGCGCGTCGAAACTTTCACTGGAGAACCTTGTGCGAGGGGTGCGCTGTCGGTGGTCGAAGGGGCGGTCGGAAGGGTGTTACACGGCGTCGGAGTCACGCGGGCCCGATCACTGGTTGTTCGCGGTCCGGAGTTGAAGACCCGACTGATGGAAACGTACGCAGAAACTCGGTATAGCCGAGGGCGCAGGCGCTCCCGTTCCTCTCCACGATCTTCCTCTCTTCCACTGGCATCCGTTCGCCTATCTCTCTGCCTTCTCTTCCGGAACCGCTATCCCCTTCGACGCTTCGTATTCCGATCTCGCGTCTGCATACAGCGACCAGCCACGGTGCTCGTCGAACACGCGATCCTTGCAGCTTTTCGAATCGCCAGCCCTTGCCCACCCCTTTCGCCTCTCTGTATATCTTGGCCGGCGGCAAGTCGAGAGGAAAGCAGACGGCCTCACGGTTACGCCGATTTAGATATTCCCTCTATCAGCCCCTCCTTTACGGCCCCGTAAACCCCGTAAACCCCGTAAACCCGAGCCCCTCGCTTCGATTCCTTTTTTACGCCGCGGCCCGACACTCGCGCCACTCCTCCGCCGATTGTTTCGGCAACCACCAGCTTCCGACGTCTCTCGTTTCTTACCACGCGTCCTAGAATCCTCCCTCGAAGGATCGCACAGAGGATCCGAGACGCCATTGCAGGAGGAAGAAGCGCGAAACGAAGAACCACGGACGAATCTAATTTCACGCGTTGCGAGCTGATAAACGGATCCAGCCGTCGCGTCGTATTCGCGACATCGCGCGCCTTCGGCTAACGCGACGCCTATAGTCTTCTTTCTCTTCTACCTCCCGACACCCCTCCTACTCGTTTGGTCGTCGGACCGACGGAAATTTGGAAAAGGTTTCGCAGCGGCGAACATAAATCGGGTCCACGCGTGGCGGATGCGCTTCGCGTTGTCGACCCTGCCACTTCCGGTCTGCCTGTTCCCGCGGAGCGGATTCGCGCCGCGATGACGAGGGCAATCGACGAGCTCGCGGTGTCTCCGGCTAAGTGGCGCCGATTACGCGATGCACGCGTGTAAACGCCGGCGGCCATCGATGTCGCGATGTCGAGGCTCGCGTGCGCGCCGGCTTCCGGTGCCGCGTATCCGCTCGGCGGAAGCTTCTTTCGGAAATTCATAATTAATCCCGTCAATGTCACAAGGTCGATTCCGCTAGACGCGGAACGCCGAGCGTCCCCGGGGGAGAGCGAATTGGAAATGGGCTATGGAGGCGTGTCCCGGCGTTCGATCGTTATTTCGAACCCGGTCCGGCGAATTTATCGAAAATCATTAAAAAGCAGGAGGAAAAAAAAATATATATATACATATAGAGAGACGTAAAGCGGAGAGAGGAGGGTTGGGTAAAATTCGCGCTGGCAGATTTTTCCCGCGAACGCTCGGCTGCCTCTGGCTGGTCGCGATTCGAGTAATTACCGGTACGACGTGGAATAATTATTATCGCGCGCCGCGTTAACGAGGAGAAACGACGCGGTCCGCGCGCGGAATACGGCCGGCGGTCCGGGCGGATACGCGCGTCGCGTAAATACGCTCGCGAAATGGCGCTCGCTCGGCGCGTCTCGGCTTCCGCTGCGCTCGGTCGATTCGGCGCGGCCGAGCGGACGCGAGAGGACGTGAGAGGAGAGACTGGCGGCGATCCAATGGCACCGCTCGTCCCGACGACACTCGATTATCCTCGGACGTGGCGTGGCGCGGCGCGGCGTGGCGTGGGAAGCATAAATGGCGCGCGTCTGAAGAGGAAACGCAAGGACGTAACACGAACGCCGACGCTGCCGCCTGGTACGAGGCGTCTCGCGGTTTTCGATCGCGAGTTAGCGCCGGTGAATGCCTCGGATCGCTCGCGTGAAAGGATAAGCGATGGTATAATCGAGCGGCCGACGTCGCCGCGGAGACGGCCCCGACGCGGCCGCAATCCTCCTCTATATTTTCGTGTCTTCGATTTTCCCGCCACGCCGCCGGTTAAAACGATCGAAACACCCACGCACCGAATTTCCCAATCGTTTCCCGACCGGCACGCTATCGCGGTATCGATCCGAACTCGCTTTCGCCGCGCGCGGATCAGGGGATGTAGCAGCGATAAAAAAAATGTTCCATGCAAATGCTGATCCTGTTCGATTGCTCGTCCGAATTGCAGTCATATTTGCGCTCCGCGAATTACGGCTCGTTTGAACTGGAAACGGTCCCAAAGCAGATACTCCATGGGACTGCTCTAATAGCTATCGCGTTAACTCGTCCGAATCGTTTCCAGAACGTTTTCGGTCAACCGGCTCGTACATAAGGGTTAGCTACTAGATAGCGTTGTTTTCTTCTAATCTTCTCGCGATTTTTCCCCGTTTTCGCGATTAGTAAACAATACTTTCAAAGCGTCAGCGATACGTTAACAATAATGGTTATCTCGCGTTGCAAGCGCGTATACGAGACGAAGGTGTCGAGAAGGATTCAGTGAAGCATCTACTCGTTAAAAGTTACGCGACATCTAATTAGGTACGCGCTGCTAGAATATTCGCTAAGAGCGTATAAAACTAGACGTTGTAAATCGTACTTATTCCCAGGTGAAAATCCAACGTCCCGGCTAAAGTCTACGATGTATATACGCTATTTTATTTCTTCGAATAAAAAGTAAGACACAGGGTGGGTCCAGTTTTAAGAGAGTTGTAAGCCACCGTCGTCTTTGTTTCGCCCGACTTTTCCGCAGGAAGAATTAATCAGACGATGCTTACGTCGGTTTTTGTATTCCTCTCGGCTCTTATTTCACCGTACACAAAGAGCGAACGCGTTCGCCTAGATATCGTGATTTTCACTGCCTCCGATCTCGCGTCTTCGCGTGTTTTATGGACTCGCTAATCTTCTCGCCGCGTCGGCGGTAGTTCAGAGCGTCCGCGAGTAATGGCACTCTGGTAATAAAGGAATAAAACAGACTCCCATTGACTCGCGGTGTCCGATATTTTCGGGAACGAACAGGAACGAACGGTCTTCCGATAATCCATACTTTCCGACCGGGAGTAATTATCTACCGATTTCTCCACGCTCGCGTTTCACACGCGTCCTGACTTTTCTCGTTATCGTTCGCAATTCGATGATCATTCGATCATTTTTCCATCATCTCCTCTCGTTTCGTTCTTCCAACCGGCTTTTTTCTTCCTCTTCCTGCCCCACCCTCGTCGCTATTTCATTCCTGGTTATCGCGAGAACCGTACGCTGTTTTCACCCTCGTATACTCGCGATAGTTCGCTGGAAACGGCGCGCATTCGAAACCGGCGCGAAACTCGAAAACAATTTTCCGTGGGAAACGTTTTAATAAATCGACAACGCGGCGTGACAAAGGCCTCGACGTGATCGATAATCCCGACGCGGATTATACTAATCGATTCACGCGGACGATTTGCCGCGACGCGAATCTATTAGCGCGTTTGCAGCAGCGTAATTAAAATTTGCGAAATCCAGACGAAACGTATCGACGCGCGTTAGATCGATTCTTCGCCGATTCAATCGTCGATTCGTTTGCTCTTCGGTGCACGCGTCGAATTATTTCTCACTTTTTTTTCCAGTGCCGTGGATGGAGCCTCTGTCGCCCGTGACGGTTTTTTTTCTCGAAAAACATCGAGCGTCGAAGCGAGCATTCTCCACGATGACTGTAAGTACGAAACGATCTTTTTCGATTTCTGTCAAGAGAACGCTCTGTCACGCGTTCGGGGTGACTGAAGCGACAAAAACTCCGAGACTTCGATGGTTCCAGCGCGCGAGGAGATAATAAAACAAACAAAAGAATATCCTTGTCCGTAACGAACCACCCTTCGCGCTGAAACCTACCCTCCAGCTACCTCAGTGGTTTATTTTTATTATCGTTCGCGGGAGGGAAGAAATACAAAGTACGTTAAGTACACGCTGTTAGGCAAATGGTATTTATCAATTTACACCGGCGATTAGGATAACTGCGGGCATCGCGTAAAAAGGTATACGGTTCCGCGATGAAATTAGAGGGTGGAGAAGGGAGGTTAATTGATCCGGTGGTAAGGATGATCGGTGGTCGCGTGACTGACACGCCCTTCGGTGTACCACGGCGTCGCGTCACGCCGGAGATTTAGATGTTTCCAGAACGGACGTAACGGTGTTCCACCCTCGAGATTGCGTCCACGAGGGGCCGGGGGGAGAAACGGCGGGGGCAGCGTAATAACGACGACATCGGGCCACGTTAACGCGATAAAAAAACTCGCTAGTCCGGATTGCTCGCTTTAGGCATGCAATTTTATCCGAGGGAAATTACCGGGTAGACGGTGGTTTACAGTTTTGAGGAAACGCCGGTTCGCGTGACGCCGCTCTCTAATCTCTGCCGGATAAATTGAAAATTATTCCCCCTGCCGGATTTCGACCCGATTTTTCCCCGGTTTCCCAACCCCTTCGCTAGCCGATCTAATCTTCCCGCGTTACCGCCGAAATTTTCTTTTAATCGGACGAATTGCACGGACGTCTACGCCAACGATGGTCTGCCGCGAAAACTCGCTTGGTAAACTGTTACCGGATAGTCTCTAGGAGTGACTTTCCGCAGATCCTTTCCTTTACTGCTACCTCGTTTTTACCTTTCGACCGACGATTTTTCTTCCATTCGAGTATAGCGAAGCGAAAAAAGGCGCTACACCCGCGGTAGACGCGAGCGAAACGGAGTAATCTCGCGAAGATTCGGCTGAAAAACTATTACCGGATTGCGAACAGGTACCAGGAACCTCTTCAATTACTCGAACCAGCTTCTTACCTCTCGATCAACGATTTTTCCCTCGGTCGAATATAATAAAGCGCAAAGATTCGGGTGAAAAAGTATTACCGAATTGCGAAGGAACCTTTTTTCCTCGCTCGAACCACCTTCTTACCTTTCCCGGCCGCCGATTTCCGCGAAAAAACCAGTCGCGAGGCGAAAAAGCACCGACGAACACACGAACGCGTACGTCGCGAGCGAAAGGGAATAGTCGCGCGAATATTCAGCTGGAAAACTATTAACGGAGAGCGAAGGTCGGTTTTGGAGAGTTGGCAGATTCGGCTGGAGCGATTGACCAGCGCGGACCGTTTAAACTGCGTCCACGCCCAAAGTGGCGATCTCAGCGTAATAACGATATCAGCTACGTTACGCGATACCCACCATTAGCTACGTCGGCCCGATATCGATTTTATTGACCTATCGGTGGCAGTCGGAGAATATTTGGCGAATTCCCTTCGGGCGGTGCTCGCCAGCCGGGGCGCGATCGTAATTGAAAATTCTCAGCTCGGCCCGATTTTTCATCCCGCCTTTGGCCTCTTCTCCTCGCCTGACCCCCTATCGTCGTTAAATTATTCTCCGGCGATTCCGCTCGCGCGATAATTCTTTCGTTAGCCGGCGGAGAATTTCCTTGCCGCGAACAATGCGTGTATCGGAACGGTTTATCGATATCGTTATATCCGCGCGGTTTTTACCTCCGGCATGCAAACGGGCCGAGCGGACAGGTGAGCCGGGGTCTCGTTATTTCAGTCTCGCGAGGCAAATCCTTGGCTCTCTCTTCTCTCCTCTCTTCCGTTCTCTCTTCTCTGCTTCGGTCGCCGGGATACCTCGGAGGAGACGGGAGGGAAGGGCAGGAGCGGCGCGGCGATAGGGCGATTTATCCAGCGCTGGATCGCGAGAGGAGAAGACAGGAGGCGTGGCACGCGTGCGAGCACGCGACCGCACGTGCACATACACGGCGGCGTGTGTCGTTGCAGGTGCCAGATTGCGTCGTTGGCAGGCTCGACGCGGCGCACCTGTGAGAAATTACCCCGAGGCACGCAGCCCTCGTCTAAGCTCCTCTACACGTGACCTTATGTACCAGACGCGGAATAGCTGCGTTACGAGGCCCGTGAAAGCTATGCAAACCTTGAAACGGGATCCTTGGTATTTTCCCTGGGAGCCAGCGGACCTTTGGCCGAGCCTCCAGAGGCTCCGAGGACAAAGACGATGCTCCGAGGAACTCGGCGAGGAATTAACCGCGTTAAAAAGGCCGCGCGATTTATCGGCAATGGGGCCGAGTGTCCTGGGACTCGTAGTTATCGTTAAGTTTTATTTCCGCGGCACGATAGCGCCGGGACTTCAGATACCGAGAATAATTTGTTTACGATTGCGCCGAGGGGGTAATTTGCTTCTTGCGGAAACCAGCTATGAGAAAAAGATTCGCGTGCGCCGTGTTCGGGATCGCTCGAGTTATTTATCAAACATCGGCCCCGGAAGAATGTAACCTTTCTCCTTCGCCGTGCTTTCTCTTTCTCTCCGCGCTTTTACCCTCCCCGCTGTGCTAGCGGGTTCTCTTTATTCGGCCGCTTTAGCCATCGGCGAAGGGCCACGCGAGGGCCCTCGAGGCACGATAAAAGGGTCCTTAATTGTTAAATATCGCGGCCGCGTTTCGGTTTTTGTTTCCCATTCAACCGTCCACCGGTCCAGCTTTAACTTGGCCCGCTTTTCCGCCACCGGTCGACTCTCAGCGAGGAATTTAAAATACACGGAATATATTAAATCGTACGGCTATTAAAAGTGCCGGAGAGCTTCTAGTTCTGTGGTTTTTTCATCAACTTCATTATTATAAGTGGCTCGCGGCGGGTAGGTCAACGACAGACCGGAACGGCGTCTTGGTGGGTCTCCTCTTCTCTAATGGTCGCGCCGCTCGTTAGTTCGATAATGTCCGTGATAAAAAACAGCTCCGCGGCCGGTATTTACAGGCGCATGCAGATCGAGGTGATTTATCGAGCGGCGTAACGTATCAAGAATAGCCGGGACCACGGTGGAAACGAAACGGCGACGAAAAAGGGGGTCTCGCCCGGGACTCGCGGACAAAACCTTTTCTCCTCCAGCGGAAAAGCGTACGGCGAAATCCATCCTGTGCGCCGAGCGGGGCAAAGTTCCGCCAGACACGCTGTTATTCGGCTATAATCCGCCGACAAAACTCGCGTAATTCCGCGACGAGGGAATGACCGTCCTCGCTCCGGCTCTCTAATTTCCGGCCGCGTTTTTCCTCCGCCAGGGTGAAAAGCCACCCTCGACGTGTCGGGTTCGAGTCGAAAACCGGCTGGCTGTCGTTTCGACTCGTTCAAAGGCGGCTCTCGGAAGAAAAAGAACCCTAGGACCCGGCTAATGGGAAATCACAGGCTGCTCGCACGTCTGCGTGTCGTCGCGAAGATTACCGGAAGAAGATCGACTTGGAACGACGTCGAACGGCATCGAACGGCGTCGCTCCGGCGTGCTTAATGCAATTAAACTATTTGCCGAGCGAATCGCTTATCGACTGGCGGAGAAAGGAAAAAACGGGGGCCGGAGTGCTCGAAACTTGACCATCACCGCTGGTTTGCACTCTCCTTATGCAACTACCGCTCCTTCTTCCCCGTCTCATCCCTTCCACTCCGCTTTCTTCCAGCTTTCCCTCACTTTCCGGCAAACTTTGCGCCTCAAATTAATTTTGCAACTCCAACTTCTGCCGGCACTCGGACTCGTTCGCGCTCTGTCTCTCCCCGCTGGATCGGCGTCGGGCATCGACGTTGCCGTCGAACGTCGGAGGCATCGCGCGATGCTCCGGCCTCATCGGGAATCCGAGAGATTCCTCCTGGAATTTCCAGACTGAGAACGCGTTTGTTCGTTGGTCGCGTGGTTGGCTGGGGTCGCTTAACGCGCCATGGACTCGGTATTTTATCGACGAGCCGCGCCGTTCCTTTTCATTCTCCGTTCTCGCCGCGGTTCCGCCCCGACTCTCGCGCCGTTCCTCTTTCGCCGAAACGCGCAGCGACGCTTATTTCCGATTTCTTCGAACGGGCGCCGCGCCGCCGCCCCGTAACGCGATTTCACGAGCGAACTCTTAAATTCGAATCACCGCGCGACAGATTTTTTTCCCAACCGTACGAGAACGAATTTGCTCCCGCTCGGAAACAAGCTCTGGCGAACGGATGGGAGAGGCGGATGGGAACAAAGAGCACGAGCGGAACTTCCGGCAAGTTCCTTTTCGTGGTTCAGATCCGATTTCCTCGCGCCGCCTTTTCCACCTGCCTCTCCTTCTCCTCCATCTCGCCGCTTTCTCTCCTTGCCTTCCGTTGGCCGCTGGTAAAAATTCTCCGCGTCGAACGTAACCCTTTGAAATTAGATTGCACGGTATCAGCCTTACCCTCCTCGCCTCTCTCTCTCTCTCTCTGCCTCTCCCCTTCTCCTCTCGCCCTTTTTCCAATTCCACCGCGTCTCGCCGCCCCGACGCGTTTTCTCCCGTGATTTCGCCGGACGTCCGGTTAGCGGCATTCACCGCGCGGAAAATCGTCAACGAGGCCTGACGCCTCGAACGGACGCAATTTCGCTGTTGGACGGTTCCAGACGCTTCCGCGGAAAGAAACGTTAATTACTTTCGCAACGGCCGAGTCGCGTTCCTCTCTCTGGCCCGTTCTCGAACGGTCCCACGGTCCACTCGGAACGCCGTTGGCGAACCCGCAGTGATTAACGCGCTCCCCCGCGATTAACAATTGTCGAACATTTGCATGGAACGGTACTTAGGAACTCTTGGTTCGTTAGTCTCGCGTCGCCATTCCTCTTCGACGCGGACCTCCCGTTCTCCGTTTCCCTCTCGCTCCGAGTTACTCCCCGTTTTCTCTCTCGTTAACAGCGTCCCGTAAACACCGTTCCCGCGAAAAGATGTATGTTCCTCTCAACCAACGGCCTTTCGTTCCGGTCGTTCGGGAGTTCCTTACCTCGATGCGTTTCGACCGACTTTCCTCGAAGACTCGTCGCTCGTTTTCGTCACGCGTCTTTCCAGCCTGCGCGCGTCCGAACGACGCGTTTCTCGCGGTTTCGCGACGACACGGGCTATTAAACGCTTCGGACACGTAGGTGGAGGCGTAATGGAGAACGCGGGACGCGCGAATCGTCGATCAGATTTTAACGAGGCGCGCCGCGGGGACAGAAATTGCAACGGTGATGAGCAGTGGTCGACGTGCGGCCGGCGATTCCGATATCGCCGCAGCGGCCGATAAATATCGGAGAAAAAGCGTCGGAGAGAGGAGCAGGAGGAAAACCGAGAGCCGTCGGAACGATCCTCGGGTTCGGGCCACGATTTACTCGGCTTCCTGTGCCGTGAAATTCCTTCTACCGAACGGTCTCTCTCCGGTTTCGGCTTATCTTTCGCGTCTCCGTGCCTGCAAGAAAGCTTAAACCGGAAAACCGAGCGTTGCTGGTAGAGTGCTTTCCAAGCGCCGGCCAATGCATGCTGATAAACCTGCCGGACCAATTTAAATCCCAAGATGGCGACTGCGGCCTTCACCCTTTCGCCCTTCTTCGCCGTTCTCGTTATCCCGCTCTTTTCCACCGTTTCTTTCCGCCCGGCTTCCAGGGATCTATCGCTACCAACGATTTATTAACCCATTTCCCCGGCAGACATCTCTAGTTTTGCGAATTTCCCCGGGAAAATCGATGCCCTCGCTCCGATCTCCTTCCTTTCGCCTCTCGCCGGTCCAACTCCTACCTTCGCGTTCTTATAATTTTCCGCAGCGAACCCGCGATCGAATTCGTACGTGTTTCGCGGAAATTCTCCGCGCGCGCTCGTGCCACCGCGAAATTCCGGATATTCGAATCTCTCGCCCGACCGCGCCGTATCTCCGACCGTTTGCCCGATTTTCTCCCCGATCTCTCGACCAACCCGGCAATTTATTTCTTCCTCCGACCGGGTAAAAAGTTCGCCGACTTTATTTCTCCGAGAATTCGCCGGGAATTAATCGCGCGTAAACGGGCGAGTGGGTAAGAGGCTGATCGAGACTCGTCGCCGGAAACTCGCGCGAGGATATCGTGTCTCGATCGGAAAAGTTACGCGTCGCGGCGATAAGACGCGCACCACGCGAGTCGAAGAGAGATATCTCGGGAAAATAATCGGAATTACCGGCAGCAGCCGAGCTTTTCGATTCGGAAAGTTTCCTTTTGTCTCGGCGGGGGTCGCGAAACAAGACGAAACTCGGAAATATTAACGTTTCGCGGCCGGTTTCCGATACCGGGGCCCGTTCCGCCGCCAACTTTCCCGCGTTTCCCTCGGTGTGTTTGCGTTTATCGCGCCCTTTGCCCGCGCCGACCGTTTAGTCGAAATAATAACACGGCGCAGAAAGTTGTAGGATTATTTAGCCGGCGGAAGATAAAACAAACTTTCTTTTTGTTATTACTCGCGCGAAGCGCCGCAGTCAGCTTCAGGTATCAAAAACGCTTCTCCCCCTCCGCGTTTTCCCTCTGCCGAGAGGAGAAACGGAAAGTGTGCGTGTGTGTGTGAGAGAGAAGAGAGATTCTCCCGAATCTCTGACCTACGTCCGCTCTGGCCCGTGATGTTTTCCTTTAATCAATGGAAATTGCTGGATAATATTATGCGAGAAAGAATAACCGAGACGACGTTGCAGGAGGATCGGAAAGTTTAACGGAGCATAATACTACTCGTTAGCCCCGCGGATTAATCGCGTCGCGAGGAGGAAGAGGACTCGACTGGATTCGACTGGATTCGCGAGTGGAAGTCGAAACGCGTAGAGGTTTCCTCGGGAAACGAGCTCTCCTGGTCTCCTAGCGTCTCGTTAGCCAATCCTTCCCTCTAATTTATCCTTTTTTCCTTCGACTTCGGCCCGAGATAATTCGTCCGAGATTGCTTCCGACCATCTCCGCTCCTCCTCCTCCTCCTCCTTCTCCTCCTCTTTCGCGATCGGTGTTTGGGGCCGCCGTTAATCCACCTCGTATTCTCCTCGCCGTCCCGTCCGCCGTTGTTCGCCGACCAGAGTGAGTTTCCATCGACGTTGCGAACTCGGCTGACGGGATTATAACCGCCGGGCCGAGTTACTCGTATTCGGCGAATCATGCGAGGGCAGTCGGAAGCGTCGTCGAGACTCTGTCCGCGTCGGAACGGAAGAATTCCGCTCGGCACAGCTCCGGACTCCTCGTCGATATCTCTGGTTCTCGCGATTACTTATACCAAACCCGGGTAACCGGCTGCGCCGAATGTTAGCTTCTCGGACGTTTCATTAAGACGAAGCTTTCGCGTCGATTTCCCGCTTTATTTCCCCCGTGATTTCTCGCCGGCGCGCGCGGAGGATCGCTCCGGCCGGGCGAGCGGAGAGAGACTCTCCCCGGCATCTGGAAGTTTAAACGTTATTGCAGTTGGGGAACGAGAAACGGGCCGTTGTTCCCATCGAACTTGCGACTCGGGCTGGGAAAGGGCTTAATAGAAGAGACAAGGCAATCATAAACTCGCGGAAACTTTGTATTTCAAAGGCGTCAACAAAGATAGAACCGGGGCTAGCGAGAAACAATTTGTAGCAAAGTCGGTTTTAACGTCGGGACGGGGCTGGCTATCTACGGGGACGTACGCGATTGGTTCGATCCCACGGCAATTGTTTTCAACTGGTTCCCTTTTATGCTCTACGCGGTGGTTTGCTCGGTAGTCTTGTCCGCTTCCGGTTCCTTCTTGATCTTCAGGATGTCCTCGACCTGCGGCGTCACCGGCACCGTCTCGCTCTCCTCCGGGAACACGTACTCCTCGTGGTTCTGCGACGCGTCGAAGTAATGGCCGAGGCCTTTGTAGGGCACGTGCTGCTCGAACGCCGAGTGCTGGTGGGCCTCCTCGTGCTTGTGGGCGCTGTCGTGGTGATGCTTGTGGTGGTGGTCGTCGAAGTGCTTGTGATGCTCGTCGTGGGAGTGTCCGTGCTTGTGCTCGTGGGACTCGTGGTGCTTGTGGTGTTCGTCGTGGTGGTGACCCTCGTGGTGGTCGTGGTGATGCTTGTGGTCGTGGCCATGCTTGTGCTCCTCCTTGTGCTCGTGGCCGTGCTTGTGCTCCTCGTGATGATGATGCTTGTGGTCCTGGTGATGGGAATGGTGATGGTCCTCGTGGTGTCCGTGGTGATGCTCCTCCTTGTGACCGTGCTTGTGCTCGTGGCCGTGTTTGTGGTGATGGTCCTCGTGGTGGTGATGCTTGTGGTCCTCGTGGTGTCCGTGGTGATGCTCCTCTTTGTGGCCGTGCTTGTGCTCGTGGCCGTGTTTGTGGTGATGGTCCTGGTGGTGGTCGTGCTTGTGCTCGTGTCCGTGTTTGTGGTGATGGTCCTCGTGGTGGGCGTGATGATGGTCCTCGTGGTGTCCGTGCTTGTGTTCGTGGCCGTGGTGATGCTTGTGTTCCTGCTTGTGGCCGTGTTTGTGATGCTCGTGGTGGTCGTGACCGTGATGGTGATGGTGATTCTCGGTCTCTTTATGGGTGTGATGATGGTGATGCTCGTTGACGTGATGGTGTTCGTGGTGATGATGATGTTCGTTGTGATGGTGATGCTTGTGGTGATGATGATGCTCCGCGTGGTGCTTGTGTTCCTCGTGATGCTCGTGTTTCGAGTGATGCTGATGTCCGTGATGGTGATGGTGTTCCCCGTGGTGCTTGTGGTCGTGGCCGTGTTTGTGTTCGTGTTTATGCCCGTGCTCGTGTTTGTGCTCGTGTCCGTGATGATGCTTGTGATCGGAGTGATGCTTGTGCCCGTGGTGATGGTGGTGTCCGTGATGATGGTGATGATCCTGTTTGTGTTTGTGTTCCTCGTGGTGCTTGTGTTCCGCGTGATGCTCGTGGCCGTGTTTGTGCTCGTGTTCGCTGTGATGTTTGTGACCGTGTTCGTGTTTGTGCTTGGCGTGATGGTCGTGGTGTGCGTGATGGCCGTGATGATGACTGTGATAGAAGGAATGTCCTCCGAATCCGTGACTCCTTCGTTGAGCAGCGATCTGCGGCAGCAGGAAAGCTAGGTGAGACGGGGAGGTGGATATCCTCGGCTCTATTCCGTGTTTCTCTACCGGGTGGTTGACTGGCGATACGACGCTGGTCTTGGTGTCCGGGTGGAAAGTGGCTGGGTGCAGCGGCGAGTGCGCCTGGGTTGTTAGGGGCAACGTTAGCGGTTGGAAATTGGCTCCAAGGTCGGCTAATTGCCGTTTTCGTGGATGTCGCTGGCTGGGAGAATGGTCTGGCGCTTGTCGCGGCAGCCTGACGGAATCGGGCAATTCCGGGCGGGCCGTTGATGGCGTCGGCTCGCTCTCCTGCGATGCTTTTAAATTTCGGCCAGCCGTCGCTGTCACCAGCAGAGCGACGGCTAGAAGCCACGCCTAGGGACAGAGCGGAGTCGAGAGGTGAAAAGTAGGGAAGTTTACTCGAGACACCCGGTACCGGATCCGCGGCGGCGGGACGCGCGCGGATAATTGAGCGAGCGCGCCGGGCGATCGGTAATTTTCGAAAATCGTTTAGCCGCGAGCGAATTCGTTTTGATAGGCAGAGCACGGCAGTGCCGCGCAGCGGACATTAGCTCGGCTAACCGAAGCGATAAAGCAAGGTGGAATTTGGCCGGGGCCGTTTTGGTCGGCAGCGGCGCACGCCGCCTGGCCGCGCACCTGCGAAACGAGCAGGTCCGAGCGGAAAAACCGGAGATAATATCCAGTAAATCGTCGCCGGCTCGTTTTATCGCGCTTTGCCGCTTCTTGCCGCGGAATTTCTCCGCGATGTGGACGGGAAATCGAATCTCGGTTTTGCGGCGCGGAATTAGCGAGGTCAGCTGTCTCGGAAGGATCAGAGGGCGTCGGCGCGTTTCCAGCGCGACGATTTGCGCGACCCGGGCTGCTAGGCTTTATTTCTCGACGCGTTAGGGGCGGTTAGGGGTCAGGGGTGGTCGCGAGGTCCGATCGGGAATTTTATTCCCGGCCGTGCAGCGATACCGAGCCGAATTCCAAGCCCGAACGACACGATACGTTCCTTGGACGAGCCGAGAATTAGTCGTCGTTCGATAAGATCGAGGTTTACGCGCGCGGTTTTGAGCCGAGGACGATCGATGGCTCGGCGACTCGTCACCGCGATGCGACGATAAGTTCCTCCGCGGAGATAACCGCGGCAGAGCGACGCGACGCCTGTCGTCGAGGTGTTGGACCGGTTTTAATCTCTCGGCGAGGCCGCAAACGCCCCGGCAGCTCGAGGTTCGCGGGACCTCGGCTGTATTCTTCTCGAAACGCGAACACCCGCTCGCTGATTAACTCGGGAATTTAATCAGCGGCGATAGAATTTAAACGATAAGATTAGCGAGCTTTCGCGGAAGGGGGCGAATAAGAGGCGTATCGTGTTCCGGCTTCGCCGGCTTTTCGGATATCGCGTTCATCAACGATGGCAGCCGTTCTCGTTAAAGCGTCGGGGGAATTACAGCGATCAACTCACCTTCGTCGCCATGTCGCGGTTATTTCCGGTGTACAGCCCTAGTAATACTGGATACCGTGGTCCTACGACAACGTACTTTTATAGAGAGCAGTTCGCTGCCGGTACTTTCTTCCGTGCTAAGCACCGGTGTCGTTTACGACTGGGCCTAACGTTTTAATCGTCGTCATAATACGCGGCGGACCGCGACCGGGCCCGATCGCTCCCGGCCCATTACCCGGCCGGCGAATTTCATTTAGAACCGCTCGATGCCCCGTCTACACGCTGCTTCCGGTGCAGTAAAAATCGAGGAAGCGGCGATCGCGCCCGCGCTCCGGCCGATGAGTCGAAATTGATGGATAGAAAAAGCACGATCGATATCGCCGCCGTACTATCCTCGAACGTTTTACAAGCAATCGAAATTACGCAGAGAACCCGACGGTAACGCCGCGCGCCCTCGTAATTTCCTCTTTTAAATTCAGATTTATTGCCTCGTATAATGGCGCGTCGAAACGACGATATACGGGGTGCTTTCGAAATAGCCGGCCAAACTTTCCCACCGACTCCTAATCTCGCTAATCCCGCCGATGAAAAAACCTCGCGGAAATCCTCCGCTTCGCCGTCCTTTTCCCTTTTCTCTTTTCCCACCTCGATTATTTTCTGCGATATCTCGAACACCGATCTCGTTTCTTACCCGGAATCGTCTCGTTCGCAACGACGATCCGAATTTTTCGCTTCCTCGCGAGCCGAGCGTTCCGAATGTGCCCGGAAAACAAAAATCGAAAGGAACCGAGTATACGCTCAGACCGCGTAATTGGCCTCCTTCTGCAGATCCAATGTTCGCGGTAATTGTTATTTAGATATTCTCGAGTGTCTCGATTAAAACAGACCGCGGCTCGTCCCGCGTAATTCCCAGTCGAGTAGGTATTGTCGGCGGTGCGCCCTGCGACAGTGTAAAAAGTTAATCTCTTAAAAATTACGCGCAATTCCCGTCGTCGAGCGCGCGGATTGGAGAAAAATCGGTTCAATAACCGAATCTCCGATAATTTCAACCCTTGCGCGGAAACTGTAAACAACATCCGCCGGTCGGGCAGATTTATTAATAACCTATGGATTTTCATATATTCGCGGATGTTAATTACCGGAATTTACGGGAAAATTTTACTCTGTCCGCGCGAGAAGCACACGGACACGTGAAATTTGATATTTTAATGCGGTCGTATTCAACGTTGACAAAAGATTACCGGTGTACGATCATACGCTGTAGTTCTCGCGCTCATTTCTCGCGTTTACCGCTGTAATTCCGCGTCGCAGATATTTCGCGTTTGCAACGAGGCTCGTCTCGCGTCCGAAATTTCCTTCGACGAGTCCAAGGAGTGTGTTTCGTCATCGGTTAACTATAGCTGACGAAAAAGGGGTTCCGCGATCGAACGACGCATCGAATGGAACGTATTCTTCGCGGAATATCGTCTTCGCAGGAAGCTTTCTTCATATAGACATTGAGCTTCCCTGCAGTTTCCGTCAGCTCGCTCATAGGCGGGGCGAATATCTCGATATTGGAGCAAGCCAGCCTGATAACGCTGTCTTAGCCATCAAACATTTAGATAGATGCCGATTTACTGTGACATAAGCTATCTCCGGTAACAGGATGACTCGCTCTACCGCGATATTCGCCGAAGGGAAAGGTGTTGACAGTTATTGCAATTTTACGCGTAATATCTGTTGAGAAGTCAAATATCCCGCCTTACTCATAACGGTGGATATCGATCTATACTAATGGACGACATCACGCGCGTGTGGGTGAGCGTGTTCCCTTCTTATCATCTCTTTGGACGCTTGTTTTCCCTCGTGTCCTCTAATGTCAGTTTCATTATTATTAACGCTGTTTTATTTGCACGATCCATTTCGAGACGGTAAACGTTGCCCTGTCAGATTTCGAGGAAGAGGAAGATTATCAACTTTTCGTTAAAGGAATCATTGCTAGTGACCAGATAATTTCGTTGTCAATAAATTGTCTCGCTTCGATGCGTATCTGTCACACGCGAGATTTCTACAGACCCATTTACGCGATCGCAAGCCTCTCCATCTCAATCCCGATCTCCGATTTACATCTCGAATATCTCGTCGTTTACTTTTTACAATTTTCAACAGTATAATTTTCATTTGCGTGGCTCGAATGCCTGACCTGCGAATGAAACAAAGAACTCTGAAATCTCGAGGCGAAGAACGTTTACGCGAGAATTTGGTCGCTTCTATCCAGCAGATAATTCCAGTGGCAACGAATTATCTCGCTCTTCGATACGCGTTTATGCTTCGTTCGCTTATTTCGGAAACAGCCTATAAAACAGATCTCGGAGTTTTGTCGCTTTTCCCTCTGCTGGTCGATGGAGCATCGCTGGACACGGTTATGCCTGGTCGCGTAAAAATTACGATTCGAAAAGTAAAAGCGAGGCGAACAGGCGCTGTGGAAATCGATCGGAAGAGTCCAGCGTTGTTTTCGCTTTCGCGCCTATTTCCCGGCGACGCCGGCATCGCCGATATCGCGCAAACACGCGCGTCCGCGATCGTTTAACGCGCCGCGTCGCGCGGCCGACCAGAAACGGAGCAAACGACGCGTGTACCGAATTTAATTTATATATCTCATTATTTAATAGGATAAATGGGGCGGCTCCTCTGCCTTGCTGCTTCCGCCGTTCCATGAATATTTAACGAGCCGTTTCGCCGGCTCCATTCCTTTTCGTTCGTCGGCCCGCCGATCGAAACCCGGTTGTTTGCCCGATCCGCCAAATCGCCCGATTAATCCTCGCGATCGCGATCCTGCAAATATTTGTCCATCGGTCTAAGGCCCGGTGGACTCGGTCGTCGAATAAGCCGACGTTGGAAAACTTGGTATCGTCGTTAATATCGATACAGGACCGTTCGAGTCTTCGATTTCGCTCGGTGCTCGAAATCTCCATGGTAAGAAGAGAATAGCGAGGTTTCGTTCCATGTTTTTTGACGGACATTTTGATATCGGTAAGCGTGATTGTCTTCGAGTCACAAAGAATACGATTTGTCGGAATAAATTATAACCGTGCAGCGACGACGGCAGGCCAATAGCGTCGAGAGGTTGGGTTCGGGTTTAAAAGGCATTCCGTTTTCTAGAAACGTTCAGTTGCAAACCCGAAGCGGTGCAGAGCACACGAATAATTTGTATTTCCATGAATACACGTTTCACTGACAATAAACTGTACATATTTTTCGCTGTACAATCGCGTACAGTTGGTTGCGAGTTATTATAAACCCTGTGCAATTTCGATGCAAGAAATTACAACGTGATTAAATTCGTGGAATACACGTACAAAACAAGCATTCGTAAATTAAAAGAGAAACAGCGAACGGCTAAATACGAGAAGCAGAAGTAGCTTCGACGCGATTAACGGGAAATGAGTTAATTTGCAGGAAGGAGACATCATTTTGAAGAACCTCGCGATCGCGAGGTTCTGCGGGAAGAAAAGCCTACGAGTTTCAGGAATTTTCGCGATTTTTCGATCTATGGAAAAGGGAGAGAGTCTCATATCGTCGGAATCGAGGTACGATTGCGTCGAGCGATAAAATCGTTGGTTTATCCAAGCGATGGTGGGACTGTGTCCATACGCGATCGACCATCGAACGTAGTTTACGAGCGGGAGCAGTGACTTTTCAACACGCGGAACGCGCGTGCATGGAACGAATAGGGAACTAACTGGATTTGCAACGAGCGATCCGAGGACACGCGACCTCTGGCACCTGCTTTGTCCCTGTTCTTGCGGCGATCGGTGGAATTCGTCGCTGCGCGACGTTAATCAGGACGAACCTGGGGCCAGTTCAATTACCAGGCAACGTAAACACCGTCGGGGAACGATTCGGTCCATAAACCCGGTGTGCTCGTGACATTCCTCGCTTTTTCTGCAACCCTTCAAACCGCGTCGATGGAACGGCCACGGTGATAAACGGCCTGGATGTCGCCATTCCGGATGGCTCATTGCGATACAACGCGCGGCACGGCCAGTAAAATACTTATCCCGCTCCCTCTCGCCTCTCCTCTCCGTCCTTCCTGCAATTTCGTCACTCTGCAACCTAGTTATCCCGAGGCCATTACTCGCCTCTCTTTCCCAGTGTCTCCCTTATTTCTTCGTCGCTCCGTTGCGCGACCGTTTCCTCGCGAAATCTCTTCGACGTCTCTCGCCTCCTGGCACGAGCCGCCAGGATAATCGACGAGCCGCGTTCCCGGGCAGAGCAGTCGCTCGATATTCGAGGAAAGCCTTTTCCGGGTAATTCGATTTCATAAAGGGAAAGGGTAACCGGCCGGATGTAAAGACCGGGAATCACGAGCAGCCGACTTTATTGCACGGAATCGTAAACGCCGTGGACGGAACTTTTTCATTTTCTCCGGCGAAACGGTGGACCGAAGGGAAGTGGCCCGGTTGTGTTCGTCCTTCGCCGAGCAACCCGTGATTAAACGGCCAAACACCACGCCTATCCGAACTTTGCCCGCCCTTTATCGCGCGTTTACGCGGCTTCTCCTGGAATTTACGTCGTCACGTATCTCGGTTAACGGGTGCGTATATCTTTGTCCGGGACGTTACGCGGTTACGACGCCACGTGGCGTGAAAATGGAGTTTGCCAAGATGTCACGGCGAACTTTTTTCCCGGATATTCCGGCCGAACCGATTTCGAGATGATCGTTCTTCGTGAATAAACGATACGCGATCCTTGACGGGATAAACGGTGAGCGGCTCGGTTTGACTAGTTTCGGAATTCTACTTGAAATTTATTCTTAGACGTTGCTCGTACGATTTGCGTGTTCATTTACGGGTGTTTTTTTAATTAGGAAACTAGCGTAGCGGATAGTGGGTCAGGGGTTCGAGAAATAACGACGCTTCTTTAGTAAGAATGGCAGTTTTATTTCAAGTAAAAGATAACACTCGCGACACTCGAGCTAGACTCGTGTTTAATTTTCGCAAATGTTTTGCTGTTTCAGTCGCGTGTTATGCTTCGCAGCGGTCGGACGAAACGGCTCGACGTGTGACCGAGTTCCCTGTTCGCTATGGCAGTCGTCATCGGGCGGCAAATCGCGAGGTAAGAGGTTAAGAACATATTTAAATTTTCTCTCCCATAAATAATCCTTCCAGTTGACCCTCTTGCACGTGTCATCCATGATCTTCCGTATCACTCGTACTTGTTTCGTTCTCGCAGTGCCGTAACCTGTGTTCCGAAACAAAGGAAACGATTTTTATTAGTAGGAAGAATGTTTTAAAAAATGTCACGCGGTAATAGATCGACGTCGCGATTTTCGTTTCCGTCTCTCGCGTCTCTCGTATTCGAATAAATGGTACAAATTCGACACGACGGCTCTTTTTCCGGCGGTATGGAATCGCGAGTAATCTCTGCAGTTAGGAATACAGAGATCGACCGATTGTTCCTCTCTTTTTTGCAAATTAGGCGAATATCTCGCAGCACGGCTATTTTAATCGCGCCTGTCTCGCGTCGGCTTATACGTTAGGGGTTAAATCTCGCGGCTCGCGCGAGGTTTTCCTTTTGCCGATGGTTTCCTCCGTCCTCTCTCTTTCCTCCGCTTCTCTTTTGCCTCTTTTCTCCGCGAACATCGGAGATTAAAAACGAAACGATGGAAACGAGACTGCGAGGAATTTATCCGAACTGGTAAAGTTCGCCGTGAAACATCGGGCGATAGAGCAGGGAAATGAACGGTGATTTATGAAATCGCCGACCGAGGATGAAATAGCCTTTCCATCTCTACGTCATGTCTGATAAAGCACGCTCAATGAAGTGACAGAATAATCGTATTGTGTACGTACACGCGGGAACGATAAAATCCTGCTGTCGCTAACGCGCGCGCGACACGTGCCGTTTTATTATTGCTCGCGCAGAGGACAACGAGCGAGCTGCAGGTCTCGTTGTTCCCGCTTAACGAATATGTTCCGATCGGTCATCGATCGCCATATTTGCGCGCACTGGATTTGAGAAGGAAAAGAGCTAGCTTAGTTCCCAAAAACGTGCTTTATCGCGTATCATCGGGATGAAAACTCGCGAAATGAACGCGACTCCGCGTTGTTTCGTCCGCGCGAAAAAATCTCGCGCTCTAGTTCCGATCGGTGAAAAATTTCCCATTTGCGACCCGATTGCGGAAAAATTCCCCATTCTCGACCCAATCGCGGAAAAATCTCGTATTCTCGACTCGATGGCTAAAAAATTTCTTTTTCCCGACTCGATCGCGGAAAAATTTCGCATTCTCGGGCCGATCGGACATTGCGGATTCTAGTAGAGCAGTGTTTACGCGGAAATTGGGACTCACGTGCTTGTCGTATAGCGGACCACTTACACGGTGAAAATCGGCGGTGCTTTTAGCAGCCGAGTCTCGCGATTAGCGGTCGTAATATTCGTCGGTCGCGTGGCGGGATAGCGACTCGGTCGCGATATGGGCCGAGACGAGAGCAGACATCGGGGTTGAGGAAAGGGGTGCAGGGCTGGAGCAAAGGGCAGAGGCAGGAAGGCGGAGGCGAGGAGAAAGCCGAGCTTTCTCGCGACTCGCATTCTCCGCTGCTCGTTCCGCTCCTTCCGAGCTTTCGCGTTAATGGCGGTCGGAGTCGGTAATTATTTCCGCGAGATTTTCTTCGCGTAATTCCGCGTGGACAATAAGAAAGCCCGAATCGATCGAAGTTAAACAAACCGCGGTAGGATATTACGTAACCTTGTCCACCTTCCCCCTGCTATCCGGGCTGGATTTAAGCCGCAAATATATTACGGTTAAATTAATTTCCTGGGAATTGTTCTTTACCGGGAACGGTAATTTATGTTCACCTTAAGGGCTTTGGCTCTTCGCTGCGAACGCTTGCTTTTATTTAAACGCGCCTCGCGGACTTAATTAGAAATAATAAGGCCCGGAGATGATAAGGAACCTTGGAAGGGACTACAAATTCCTCGATATTCCTGAAAATTAATTTTATTTCATTTTCAAAGAAATCAATTTTTGGGCCGTTCAAACTGCTTCCACGAATCTTAATCGTCGCGGTAACAAATTTCCACTTTTCATTTTCCCGTTATAACAAGTCGTCTCGTGGTTCAAAAATTTATAGCTATCCTAATTCGATCCATTTCACCCTGCGTTTCGAAAGAGAAACGAAACCTTTGGTCACACGACAATCGCGACGATAGCTCGTTAAACAGTTATGAAATAATTATCGCGCAAGGTCGCAGAGCGTGAATGACCCGAGCAGTGGTCATCGGCTAGCCCACGGCTCCAGCTAATGACCATCGACCGCCTCGCGTGACACGCCTGACCGAGCCTGATTAAAATTTCGACCCGTTCGACCCGAAATGACGAATCGACTCGATCACCTAACCCTCGTGTAACCCTCGCACAAGATCGGCAAGCCAGTTTCTGGAATCTGCATACGCTAGAAGGAAGCGAGGCGAATCATCGAGGAACGATAACCGCGACAGACACGAAAGGTTAAACGCCTGGCATAGTCGACTAACGATAAGTATCTGTATGCCAGAGTGCAGCGAGGTTTCCGAGGCAGCGAAATCGTAACCGAAATCGATATCTTGGCCGATTTCGGTTCTTTACGAGGGTTGTAAAAAATAACGAGCCTTGGAAGTTGTTTCAAGGACCGGAATCGATTTCATAATAGTTTCCAACCCCTGTTACTCGGCGACCCCGCGGTGGCTTTGATCGAACGCGAGTCTCGTACCGTAATAGTAATATATATCTCGCGCTATAAATTCTCATCGGCGATATTCGCTTTTCGAGTTCGCGGCCCGTTCGCACGCGACATTCCGCGCGTAGAAAATCATCGGCGGGGCGAGAGAGGGAGGGAAAAACGCGGACCACTGTCTCTGGCAATTCCTCTCCGGTCGCCACCCCCTGTGAATTACCACTTTTTCATTGCGACCGTTTATGCGTACACGGGTTATCTAGATCACGGCCGCGGTACGCGAACCATTAAACCCGCTTTCGCCATATTTTTCCTCCCCCGATGTTCCAGGCCGTGTGTCGAGTCCGGTTAAAGCGTTCGCGCGCCGAGTGACGCATCACTGGCCCCGGTGAATTAATTCTCGATAATTCGTCATCCCTTTCACCGGCGATTTATCTCGGCCGGAGTTAGATGGAGTTCCTTCGGCGATCACGGTGCGCGCGCGGGGAAAAAAGGGATCATTAGTCACCCCGGGCTCGGGTAATAAATGCAGTCGCAGCCGCGATGATAATTATGCTCGTTGGATCTCGCGGATTTTCGCGTTTCTCGATCGTTCATATTGAGAAAAGGCGACTTTGGTCGGAAAAATCCGTCGTCTCGCGATTTAATCTCTCCGTTCGTTCTCGAAGGAACGACGCTTTAGCGCGTCTCCACCCGCGTCCTTTCGCAATTACGGAAGCAGAGACGCTGCAGGCTCGTGAGAAACAGCGTCGTCTTCGGCCCGGCGCGTTGCATCGTTTGTTCCTCGTTCGCGATAAGAACATCGCGAGACGATCGGAGAGGAGAGGAGAGGAGAGGATAAATGGACGTTCTCGAGTTTGTTCGACGGCCGAGGTTTCGTCTCGTTAGAGAAACGCGGCTGGTCGCAAAGAGCGTTCGATGCTTATCGAGTTCGGTTCGGGATTTCTTCCTCGCGAAATAACGACGTTAAGACAAGACGCGTTGTCTCGTTTCTTTCCTGTTCTTTCCTCCGATCGCGTCTTCGAGAGCGTCGAGATAAGAAAGCGGAGAAACCTCTCGGTTTAGCCACTCTCGAATGGCTTCGCGTTGATTACTTCGATAAACGCGACTCTGTACGCGGCCGTTGCATTACCGGTTTATCTCGCTCGTGAAAATGTTCAATGGCTGGAATATTTTCTCCCGGACGACTTGCTCCGTAATGACAGGGATCGAGGTCCTCCGAATGCATTCTCGAGAGTGTATAATTCCCAAAAATCTGTCGTAACGTCGGTTCGTTGGAGAATACATCGACGAACACGGGTTCGACTCGATCGCGAAAAAATCTCTCGTTCTCGCCCCGATCGCTGAAACATTTCTTCTTTCCGACTCGATCGCGGAAAAATTCCCCATTCGGTCGATCCCGATAAAATCTACAGCTTGGTACCTTTAGGGTCAGCTGTTTAAGTGCACTCCGGTATAAAGAGTATCCCTCGCGATAAGGAGGCAGAGTTTCAGGAGCTCGCAATCTTGCTTAATGCTCGAGACGGAGATGGACGACGCGGATGGTCGCGGCGCGAACGAGATCGAAGATGGCGAACGTTCGACGACCGGTGCTAGCCCAGGGTGGATGAAGCGAGAGCGGGATTTGCATTCCAAACGGGGGGCAAGACCGTCGGTTAAACTGGGAACAATTCGTTGGCCGGTGTTTGACGGGTATCGCGATCTCTGCCGGGGCTCGGAGCGGACCGAGCCGAGTTATGTAAAGCGAGAGCCGGCCGGGAAATTTGTCGGGAGTTTGGGAAATTGCCCCGCTGCCGTGGAATGCTCTCGCGTTGCGCCCCTCGGCCGGTGCGTTCGCGGCGTTTCGAATTTCCGCGATGCCCGCCGTTCTCCCGAGTTCTTACCAACTCGGCAAGTATTTCGGAATCGGGGCCGCTGGTCAGCCCGCAGAAGCTTCGCGGGACCGTCGGGCAAAGTATGTAAGAAATTTCCCGAGGTCCGCGGCTCTACTCTCTCTGACCTTTCGTCTCCGTTTCCACCGAAACTTTCCCTCCAAACGGACACACCCCCGCTGAATTATTCGCGGCGAGCAGAGGCTGTAAAGAGAAGGCAGTAACCGAGATTCAGGCGCGTCGCGCGAAGCGTGCTTTCCGTAAAACCATTAGCCACTCGCCGAGAAAGGAATCTTTCGCTCTCCGAGCCACCCTGCCCCGAGATCGTCAACGTTTTACGCGAAACGGGATTCCGGGTGGCTGTTCGAATTCTCGAGTATCGGCAAAGGGCGGCAGGACGCGCCCGCAAAGGCACGCCAACGTTACCTCTGTTCCGCTTTCGAGAGGAGCGTTCCTCGTTCTCGCCGAATCGAACGGCGTCGCGAACCCCTGGAAATTCCGGCTAATCCCGGCGACGCCACTTCTCCTTTAATTCCTCCCTTCGCGACGAATGGAAAAAACGACGGAAGCAGACCCGCGTTAAGGTAATTACGTTCGTTCGGGCAAATCGAGGAGCCAGCGCCGGTAATTACGTTCTGGTTTCGCGAAACACCTGGTCGTAAACTCCGCGTCTTCTCTCTCTCCTCTCTTCGGTTTCGCTTGGCAGAGATCGTTCTTCTCCTTCTGGAAGGAGATGGTGGACGAACGGTCCATTGACCGATAGGACCGCGAGGTTGGTTGGATCGGAAATAATGGAAATAAGGTTGGTCGGAAGGAAGAGACGCGAAGAAGCGCAATCTTTGGCTTGCTCGCGGCGATGGGATCGCTCGGAGGCCGTAAAACAGGGGGAATCCCACGGGTGACCGGCCTAAGAGATGTATAGTGCCGATTGCGGGGTGAAGGAGAGGCCGAGAGACTCGCGGAGGCGTCGTCTTAATTCACCCGCGGCCCGTGTCAGGCTATCGTTACCCTCCGCGCCGGGATTTTCTGGCCAACCCCGTTGATTTACGCGGTTGCTAAAGTTTTATCGGTCCGTCCATCAAACCGACCCGCCGGCTGGGAATCCCCCAGGAAACGACCGTCCAGCATCCCTGATTTCCTACGAATTCGCGAGCAGACCACGCCTTCCAGAAACCGGGTCAGGCTTAATCCCTGCCACAGGGACAAATTTATGTTCCATTCGATCGGGAGACGCGTGTGTGTACACGCGCCGTGTACCAACGCGGATCCAGACGCCAGGTCCCGTCCATGGACCTTTGTTCGCTGTGTTCCATTCGCGGTTTCGCGATGTTCGCCATGTATACCTCTGTTATACCAGGATCTGGAGACACGTTTTTCTTCTCCGCGGCGAGCGAGTTTAGAGCAGAGTAATACGGTTCTCAGATGAGGAATCTTGACGATAGCGAGATCGATATAAACACTCGAAAACTGTAACGGGCTAATCTTGTCTTCTCTTTTCACTCTCGATGTTTCTTCAGTTTCGTTCGAGACTAAGGTACCTTCGAATTCCTTTGGTGTCGAGTGGATATATCGAGATTTCTTTATAACAGAGGTATATGGAACTGTGGGGTTCCTCCCCTACGAAGATTCCTTTCCTTAAGTACTCTCGGTGTGTTGTTGAGTTGCAAAGGGTCGAAAGAAAGCGAAGGGATGCGTTTGGTCCTGGACCCGCTAGTGGACTGATCGGCTACCTAGCAGGCCCTGCCTTAGACAGGGATACTATTGATAGGACTAGGCGTGGTATATATATAGGAATCGGAGGATTTATCTAAGACTCGCGAGAAAATCCTCGAAAATCCTGTTAACTCGGAATCCATCTGGCGGCGAGGGTGAGAACGGTGGCCGCTACACCTTCCACCCTTAATTAAATTACTATTTCTCTAAGTGGAAACCGTGTGTGCTTTTAAATCTTAAATTTAGAAGAAAAAGGAAGAGGAGGGAGAAGTAAATCACGAGAAGTCGCGGGCTCGCGTGGACGATAAATCCGAGGCGCTGAGTCGAGTAGAGGCGCGTTTATCATTAGAGCGGCCGGTATCGGGGTAAATTTTAATTCCCGTCACGGAAAGCCGGTCGGGGAGAGGTTGGCGGTTGTTTTTCGAAGGGAGCGTCGGGGACGAACGATCGTACCCGCGGCAATCCCCGGGGATCAGTTGTAACGATACTCGGAGTGGTCTTTTTCCCCAGGTTAATTAGCTTCAGTGGCGGAGCTTACGAAATTGCCGTGCTTCGGTCCGATCGCAGTCAGGCGATCCGCAATGCGGAATGCGACGGTGGAAGACGCGGAGCGTCGAGAGAACGGCACGAGTTGCACGCGGCGAGAGCAGCCCCGATCCGTCGAATCGAACCGATGCTTTGCCCAATTAAATCGGGCATTTGTCTTGGGGAGTCGTCTTCTTTGGTAATCCGTGGCCGGGAAACTTTTGCGCCGGTCGGGGACGGACGGAGCGCTTAGCAGAGAGAAGAGAGAGGAGAGTCCTCTCTGCGCCGCCCTCGTGCTCCAGTCCCGCAGGAATAAAGAACCAAAGTCGTTTTCCTCCAGCTTCAAATTGACCTGGGACCTGCCTCTCTACCCCGATCTCATAAATATTTAAATCTAATGAACTTTACAGGCCGTGTAGATTCAAATCAGGGCTTCTTCGTGGCCTCCGCTTATATATTATTCGACCACCTCGCGTAACGTTGATCGAGGACAGACGTCGCCGATGTCACCGACGTTTTTCCCCGTTAACCGCACCCAGCCAACGGGGTAATTATCCGGCGACCCCCTCTCGCCGACGCTCGCGACGCCGCTCTATAATTCGAGAATCAAAGAGATCGCTTTCGAACCGCGCGCTCGCCGGATAATCTTTTTTCCAATTTTCCCCCGCTCGTCAAGAGTTTCTCGACGATCAGCGTCGCTGCGCCGTTTTCCAGTTGCCATACTCGACTGCCGATGTATCGAGTATCGATGCGACGCATAGAACTCGACGTTCGAACAAAGCTATCCTCGCGAGCGTTCGGGTATCGGGGCGACGCCGGTTCCCTGGTTTTTCCACGGTTTTCTCTCGGAATATTCGAGCGATATCTCGCCGACGATGTCTCGTATCCCGGCGCACGGCGGGAAATTTCGTTATATCTTCCGGGAGAAAGCCGGCCGCGGCTAGCGGTCAGATCGATGTTAAATATGGACCGGAAGCGCCGTAGACTTTGAATAACGGTGCGCCGTGATTGCACACGGGTCGCCGGGGCCCGTGTGCTTATTAAGCCTCGGTTTGTAAATAACGGCTACGTCCGGGTCGCTTTGGCCGGCGAAACGCCGAATCCAGGAGAGTTTCCGGGGAGGCGCCAGAATTACGGCGTGTCGTAGGAATTTTGCTTTATTGGACTGCGGAATTATGGTGCGCTCGTTTCGACGGGCTCTCGAATCCTCGTTCAAAGTGTCACCGGGAGAAGCAATCTTTCGCGCGCCCCTTAACGCGCTCCGCGCCGGATAAATTTCAGGTGTTGAAAGCTCCGCTCCGCTCCGGAGGTTATATTACCACCCGGCGAGAAATGGACAACTGAAAGAAAATGCATTAAGAACTCCTAACGTTTCCGCGAAATATATGTTCCGTCCGCGATACCGCGTATTTTTATTAAATGACACGGGGGACGTGTCTGCCGAACAGAATTGGCAGCTTTACGCGCGAACGATAAAAGTCTAGGGGGTATCGCGATATTTTCTTGCAAATTTCGCCATTTCGAGGGATTATTTTCCGAATCTCCGTAAACCCGTAATTGGAAAATTCGCGGAGATCGAAGTCGGACCTCTCGAAGTCTGGATCTATATTTGCATACGTGTAAAGGCGTGGCAGAAACGGGAAATTGCACGCAACGAGCTAAATTCATTTCTCCCATCCCCGCTTTCAATTTGTTTCGTCTATCCTTTCCGACTGACCGTTGTCGGTCGTTCGTCTTCTCTTAAGCTTCTCCGAGTTCCTTGCCCGTAACTGGGGTGTTAGAGCGAACCTACGGCTCTTTTAATTTCCCTCCACTCGTTTCCCAGTCGTTTCACCCAGCGCCGTTACGAATTACCAATTCGAAGTCAGCGTTATAAGGAGGAAATTGGCGGATACAAAATTGCGAATAAATCTGCGAATAAATCTAGGAAAAATCGCAGAGATAGGTGATAATCGAGTCGACAGCGTTTCGAATACGGAATTTTTTATCCAAATTTTTGGAAATGCTCATTTATGTCGGAGTGGATATAGCGACGAGTAAATATTTTTATTCGATGATATTATTAACGATTAATACGAGTGAATCTAATATCCGAACACAACATTCTATTTTAATCGCGGCACATCGGATTACCAGTCGGGGACGAGATAAATTTTCACGCGGAAAATACGATTCCATGTTTGACGAGTATACACGTAGAGCTGTTTACTTGGCAATGCTTTTGTATTTTTCGCACGAATCGCGGATAGATGTATAATGGTGAAACGATAATCGCTTTTCGCAGGCTTTCGCTAAACGGAAATTGATATTATGGAATATGCATAATATCGATGGCTCGTGCAGCGAAAATGAGAGCTAAATTTCCAACTGTCTTAATCCGTCTTAATCTATCTTAATTTGCGTAACAATGCACGGGTAGCTCTCAACTTGGAATCGTTTGCCGAGGAAAAATCCTTGGAAACCTTTGTAGAAGTTTCGACGTAGAACTGTCACGGACTTTCTTTTTCTTTCTAAATTAACAAACGGGGCGATCGACTGCACACTCTTGTTCGAAAGTATAAATTTTTACGTGCCGCTGCCATTCTTCAGTCATATGCGTACCTTTTTACCACGAAGGTATGCAAAGAACTTTGCGCTTTCTGGTCCATTATCTCGAATATACTCCTCGGCGAACGGTTTTAGCGTATTAACCAACTTTTACTCCGAATCTATCAACCCCTTTCGAAACTCGCTTTGGAAACTTCTAAACGATTAATAAATTCTTAATTTTCCCTCGCTCCCCTTCCCTTTTCGTCTTGAAACTTACACTTACTATATATATTTTTTTTCTTTTCTTAATTCTATGTAATTAGTGAGACTCTCCCGTTAAATAAGCCAGAAAACTCTCAAACAAAAAAATATCTAGCTGCGATTCACGGATCATTCGATCAGATCAGACGCGTGTTCGTACAAAGTTTATACACGAGTTAAATTCAGCGAATTATATCGAAGCGTGTTCCATTCTCTCACCACCAGTCCAAAACTCCGAGAAATATTCAGCAGAGAACGAAAATTAGTGCCCTTTAGGAGAAACATCGCGTTTCCGGCGTTATCTCGAATTAGCGAGCGCAGAGTGTCGAGCGAGTCGCGTCGAAGTTCGAGATGGAAAATCTCTTGATCCGATCGACGATCCATTAATCATACGCGCTCCCCATAGAGGTACCTCTGCGATCACGGGGATGCATATTTGATCGGAGAGGCGGCATCCGCTCGCGTCCTCGCGGCGGACTCGCGCGCGCGATGTTCAATCGACGTTATAAATGAACGATCCGCGAGACATCGCTGGTCTCATGTATAATAACCGACGCGGCGCCGTTTAGTTTTCAAAGCCCTCTTGGGGTCGCCGCGACTAAACTAGTTTCGCCGCCGGTTTTCCCAACTTTCGCCCCGGATTAATCTAAATTAATGTTCGCGCAGGGCCGATCCACCAATCATGGCGGGCCGCGGTGTCCGGCAATCGGCAACTTGCTTCCCGTGGTCGTGAATTTTTCAGCGCCGGCGAATCGTCGAAAGCCACGGCGAGATGACAGAGACAGGTTTCGTTAGCTCTGTCAGAGTCGAGGAGAGACGCAGGCTTAAATTCTACGCGTCTCTGGTCTGGATATCTGGAAACACTTGCTCGGGTTTTCTCTTTTCCGCAGTTGGTTTTCCGGGATCTTGCTGCGGTCGGTCAGCCTAGTTGCAGATCCGAGACCGAACAGTTAAGCCACGGTTAGCTGCGAGCTTTTATGCACGCGATTCCACGCTATTTGCGTAACGAGGATTCTCGAATACAGCGTCCTCGTTGACACTTTCGTTATCGAACCTGTTTCACCAGGTCTACCAGCGTCGTGAAAATTTTGCGGGGGTGTGAATAGGAAATTGAAAATTATTCGTGGTCGATGCAGAGAAAGAAGGTGTGAAATTAGAAGAAGGTAATACTACGATTACTAATTGCGCTGCTTTTTCAGGTGACCACTGTTGGCGGACAAGTTTCATCGATGCCAGTCGCCTTCTGGAAAGCTCTCCGGCCGATTTCTAGGAAGAGATCGTCTCAGTTCAAGTACTATAAACAGACCTATAAGATCGCAAGAAACGCATTTTTGGACATTCTGTCGTTAAGAGAGGATTCTGGTGTAGATAGACAAAAATTTTCCCAATGTTTCGAAAGATATCTCAGAAACTAGTTTCGTACGATCTCTTAATTCGATCTCCTTTTATTTCTTTACACGCGTTACATATCCCAAAAATTCTTCGCACGCGTTAAGAAGCGATTCGCGTTTCTCGCATCGTCGATAATCCAACGGAAACATCCGCTCGCTCGTGATTCGCAGGGATAATCGCTCGATCCTTCCGTCATTCCGTGGAATAATTTAGATCGATCCGTCATTGGTAGCGGGATTCGGCCTAAATATTCTCACCACTGCCATTGGAATGACCGCGTGTGTATCCTTGAACCGCCAATCGGGGCGAGGCCTATCCGAGCCGGAAGGACCTAGCATCCTCGGATGCAATTCCCGCGAGATTCCAGCCGCCTAACCGGATCCGTTCATCGATACGGGAACCAATTAATTGTTTGCAGATACCAGAATCGTATGCGCCGAAAGGGGAAGTCGAACAACGCCGTTTCGATTAAGATTGCCTCGCGGTATTATCGCGCGGCCTAAACTGCTTGTCGGATGCCGGGCTTCCTCCGCTAATCTGTCCGGGATTAAGCAAATTAATCGCCGTACACGGCCGGCGATCGGTTCAATATCGGGACACGTGTAATCCGTCCGTTCCTCCACTCTAATTTTAACCGGCTCGGCTGACCGTAGAGATCGCGGCTCGGTAATTAGAGTCGAGCGAGTTCCACCGCAAACGCTTTGATGGCAATCCATATTTGTGCCGGGCAAATAAACGTTACGATATTCATAGGCCTGCGGAATCTCTGCCCCCGCCAAAGCGATCGCCCTGGCCGATTCCGATAATTATCCGTGCTAACGAGCGCGACCGCGTCGCCGCGAGAAACCATTTCTCCAACGAAAGATCGTTTCGACGTTGTCGAACAATTCGCGAGCGACCCGCGCGAGTGTCGGTCCTCGTCCACCTGTTACGTGCCGACCACCAATCTCCGAGTTGCCGAGAAAACCGTGAAATAGTGGCCTTACCCCTGATTACCGATTCTCGCGCGTTCTCCCGCGAGTAATTCGCGGCACGAACGGTCGTCGCCTCCTTCTCCGCGTCTAACTGGAAAGAATCGCGAGAGTCATTGTTGGCCGGACACAATGCTCTTATTCCGTTCTCTCTTTCTCTCTCTTCGCTTCATTAGCAAGGGAACGCGAGGGCGTCGCGCGAGCCGGGCAAAAAACCGGCAAGTTCATTAATATTCAACGTTATTAGCCGTCAGTTAAAAAGTTTGCCAGAGCGGGTGCAGGAGGTTGGCTGGCTGCGCTCGGTTGCCATCCCGGCCGCTTAATTAATTGGACTTACCTCCGGAGTCGCGTTAGCTCGTCGCGACGCTCGCGGTGCACGGCGTCGTGGACCCGGTTCGCCGACGACAACAATGGGCTCGCAATTACGCGGCGTCTTGGCGGAGACCGACGCCATTGTCGGGTGATCGTCGGGTGTGATCGCCGGCTGGGACATGGGTCCCATCGATTTCGCCTCTTTATCCGGCGATTCGCGCCCCGCCAACGTCGTCGTCCACGAAAATATCGATTGCGGTGTCGATAAATAGTCTGGCGCCGCGCGCCGCTGGCCACCTAACGCGGTTAAACGCGTAACACGCAGCTAATTCGCAGTATGGAAAATATGCGCGGCAGATGGGATTAGAGCGACTCGGCGATAACGATTACGCTGGATTTTCTGATTAATTATTACGCGCGTTAGCGTATCGCCGGTGCGCTCTATGAACCCGCATCGATACTCCGCGCTCGGGCCAATTCGCCTGTTATTTATCGCGCGGCGATTATTCCGCGAGCAAGCGCGTTCTCGCAGCGGCAGAGCCGAGGATCCGTCGCGTTCCTTTGCATCTTGGTTTGCGCGGATGAAGCGACGGGAAGCGGCGCGGGAAAATGGAATTTTTCAATCTCCGACTGGCCGTGAACGTCGGCTGGGAAAAGTGTCGGGTGAACGAGGAGGAAGGGTCGGCGACTGGTAAATAAGAGTTCATTTCTGGCGGGGTTTGGCGGGGTTTGGCGCGGAAACCGGGTGCTGGCTGCCGGCGGTCGAGGCTTTCACGCGATATTGACGCAAGAGCAACATGGAGGGGCGGCAAATACGTTTCGCGCGTTTATACCACACCGGCGTATTTACATCGGGCCCAGATCGTAGCATCGGCGCCCTGTCAACGATATGAATTAATATTGATGTCGACGCCGGGCTGTGAAAGAGTTGCGGTTGCCGTTTCGAAATAATCCCAGGGGTTTGGCGAAAATTTCACCGCGCAAATAAAATCGGCCCCCTCCTGATCGACGTATTAATCAAACCCGGTTGTCAACGGCGATCGACCATATCGCCAACGAATACGACCGCGCCGTGCACTTTGATCGAACAATTCCGCCCTGTCTGCACCCTCGGTTTCCACGCCCGAAAACCAGCGTCCCGACGAGTCCCGGCCTTCTCTCTCCGCCTTATCGCTCCGTCTCCTCTCGTCTCCATTGTTCGAGTTCATAGATCGTGATTCCAGGCGTACGTTTGTCGCGACGAATTAACCACCCCTGCGAGATACGCGCCGTTACGAACGTAACCGCTTCGACGCGACTGGCGACGAGTAACGAACTCGTTCCCAATCCTCATTTCCGACGCCGTTCTCCCGTCACCGCTTTCCAGATCGCTATAGACTTTACGGATTTAACGTGTCCAGAACGACGCCTATTATCCCTCCGCGGTCCTACGTTTCAAGAGACACGCGATCGAAAATCACGAGTACAAGGATAGCGCGAACGATACTGACATTCGATCGAATTCGATTCTTCTTTTATTCGCTTAAACCGCCGCACTTTTTAATCGAAATTTCGAGCGAAACGTTTAAAAGCGTCGAGAGTTGCTGGTGGGAAAATTGAAACACGATTCGGACCGCAAAGGCTTAATCGGAGAATCCGTTGGAAGAACACGGAGGGCTCGGAATGGAGAGGGTAGAAGAAGGTCGAAGATGGGAGTTTCGGTGGTGTGGCGACGTTTGAAGCGAGGACAGATGTCCGGCCGTGAGTAAAAATGGAGAAGAGGTTCGGGCGGATATTACCGGGGAAAAGGCGAGCTGGCCGAGGATGGCCGGGGATGGCGAAAGGTTATTTTTCCTCGCGAGGGTGCCCGCGAGGAGCAGGGCCGAGACAGTTTTAAAACAATATTGACACTGGCCCGGCCGGGCGGAGGGAAGAGTGGCGAGGATATAATTCACGAGAGGGGTTGCTGTTTACGGCCGCGGCCCGGTCGTCCACGCTAACGATGTTCACACCAGCTTTAGCAAGCCGACGAATAATTCAGTGCTTTAATTACGACGTGGACCCGGAGGGTAGCTCGATATTGCAGCAGGCCCGGCGTACCTGTCGGTAATGCTTCTTCGCTGTCGGTTAGACGCGCTTCTGTATTTGTTATGATCCTGTCGAGAAAATGGAGTGGAACTTCGCGCCGGGAACTTCCCATCCTTCTAACAGCGTTCCTTGCATTACAACCAAGCTCGCTCCGTTCAGACAGACACGCTCCCTCCACCACTCGCCGGTTATTTTCTCCTCGATTTCGAGCACTCGTAAAATCGGGCAAAATTGCGCGACAGCGAGTAAGGGAAATCGAGACGGCGGAATCGCGCCGTTTCATCGGTAATTATCGATTACGCTTACTTCGTGGGAACGCTGGAATCTGTGCGATTTTTCTGGAATCGTTGAGAATTCGATGCGTTTTTTTATACTTCTACGAGAGAATGTCTGCGAATCGAGATCGTGGTAAAGCGGTGTTTGGATAATTCGCGATCTAGCCGTGATTAAGCTTCGAAATTTCGTAATTTCGGAGCTGATCGAGTGTTGATGAATATTTCCTCGTACGTTGTTCACTTCTCGTCGTTGGGATGTTAGTGTTTCATCGTTAGGGTTTGCGAAGTAAAATATCTTAGCGTTGCGACAATGGAGTTTTAGTATACCGAATCGAGGTACCTTTTTTAAGACGTCAGTAGAGAGGATTTAATTTCTTTCGCTATAAGTTAGATTGAGGTATCTAACTATTTAAGCTAGCTATTTAAACTATGTACGGGTCTCGATGCGTAGCCACCTCCACGTGGTGAGACCTGGTAATTGGTATCGTTTTCCGAGGAAAAATCTTTGGAAAATTGATTTCTCTTTGGAAAACGATACCAAGCAAAGAGCTACGCGCAAAGTTTAAGATGTATCCTATCTCTTGTAAATTTTCAATGTTCTGTTTGAACTTTGAAAATAAAGAGTGGACAATATCTATCGAAGTTATATGCAAATTTAAGAAGAAACAAGGGAAGTAAGGTAGAGAAGGTAAGTAAGGAAAAGAAGGTAAGTCAGGTAAGTAAGGTAAGTAAGGCAAGGAAAATAATTAAAATGGCAAGATAGGAAAAGTATTATACGTAAAATTGAAGAGAATTCTTGGAAAAGACGTCATTTCCCAAAATTACAGAGAATTTCTGGAAATGACGTCATTTCTTGGAAGCAACAACTTCCTGTCATGTTATGCTCTCCTGATACAAAATCGGCCAAAAATTTCTAGCAGGGACTGCAAAAATACTGACCAAAGAAAATTCCTGGAAATGACGTCATTTCATCGAAGTGGCCACCTCCTGTCATGTTATGTTATCCTAATACAAAATGGGTCGAAAATTTCAGGTAGAGACTGCAAAAGTATTTTCTCGAGAAATCTTGGAAATGACGTCATTTCTTGGAACTGGCGACCTCCTATTATGTTATGTTATCCTGATACAAAATCGCAAAAATGGCCAAAAATTTTACGTCGAGGCTGCAGTAGAATTGTCCCGAGAATTCCTGGAAATGACGTCATTTCTCGGAAGTGACGACCTCCTGTCATGTTATGTTCTCCTAGTACAAAGTTGCAAAAATGGCCAAAAATGTAAAGGGACTGCGAAAGTTTTGTCAATAGACCTCCTTTCGTCTTATGTTCTCCTAATACAAAATCGCAAAGTTGGCCGAAAATGTAAAGAGACTGCGAAAGTTTTGTCAATAGACCTCCTTTCGTCTTATGTTCGCCTAATACAAAATCGCAAAGTTGACCGAAAATGTAAAGGGACTGCGAAAGTTTTGTCAATAGACCTCCTTTCGTCTTATGTTCGCCTGATACAAAAACGCAAAGTCGGCTGAAAATGTAAAGGGACTGCGAAAGTTTTGTCGATAGACCTCCTTTCGTCTTATGTTCTCCGAATACAAAATCGCAAAGTTGGCCGAAAATGTAAGGGGACTGCGAAAGTTTTGTCAATAGACCTCCTTTCGTCTTATGTTCGCCTGATACAAAATCGCAAAATTGGTCAAAGGATACTTATCAAGACTGCGAAAGTTTTGTCGATAGACCTCCTTTCGTCTTATGTTCGCCTGATACAAAATCGCATATTGACACCACTCAATGCCATCTATGATTTTGGACTGGAAGCTCGGGAAAGTAACAGGAACATAGAATGAGGGAGGAGGTGTTCTAAAGTTTGGCCGCGTGATAGACAATAGCAGAATGCGGGTAGGAAAGGACAGGTTGCGTCGTCGGTGAAAATTGATAAATTACTCAAATTCCGTGATTAATTAATGGAACTTTTATAGCTGGGTTGCAAAGCTGAAACTTTGAGCAACATTCTTATGCCAGTTTTGTACATAATTCTATGCCAATTAATTTGTTATTAATAATTATTTCACGGTGTACGTGATTTGATGAAAACAACGGGAATAATTGTTCGATAAAATATTCAATTATCAGCAAAACTAGAAGTAAAATACGAGTAAAACTATCATGCGAACATACGTCAGAGTACGGTGTTTATAATGCGTGCATAAATAGTCGCATATCAATCGCCAAAAACATAATAATTAACAAGAAACCATTAGTATTTTCGATAACATTTCAAACACTCCGCAGAATAGTTACTAATACTCAATTAATCAAGAAGAAATTAATATGGAAATTTATATCGAAAAGTTCGCCAGGGGTGTGGCTTAGCGATGCAATTATAAAAGTTCATAAAATAATTACGCGGAATGACTAATTTGTTAATTTTCCACTGGCGAACCAGAGTTAGTAACCTATCCAAGCGCCATCTGCGATTTTACATGACAGATGCAGAGATGTTACAAATATACGTTGCGAAAAATTTGTTATTAACAATAGGTGTAATCGATTTCCTTATCGAATAAAGAATTTTCTGTGAAAATACAAAAATACGCTTAAAAAATATGCTCGTAGACTTATTTTATTATTTTTAAGAACATCGATAAATTCGAGATACAAGGACCCAAAAATACGAGGACCTACGACAGAGCAACTTATAATAAAAAAGCTGAATACTCGAAATGCAGGTCTATTCGTATGTTGTATCGTGACAAGGTGGTCGTCGTCGACGCAGCGATCTCCTTCCGTTCCTTTTTTCCGCGGTCGGTCAATAAACGTTTCGTGTTTCAGGCTGGCTCGTCTCAAGGAAACGCTAGCCTGTGTCTGCAATCCGCCCCGGCTTTCGTGAAATAACGTCGCTCGGTACATCCGGCGTTATTTGTCTTTCCACGCTCGGATGTAGCAATATCATGCAAGATCATAGTTAAGTGGAAACGAGGTCGCCAGCCTCGTAGTATTCAATTTTGGGTAGCGACACTCGTTTCCCTGTCTGCCTCGAATTTAGCCCGGGTGCAATCCAACGTTTTCGCGAATGTCTCGCGAGCGTAATCATGGAACATTCGACTCGTTGCCCCGGAGGATCCGCGACCATCGTCGGCAAATACAGCACGCCGCGACGCCTAGTTTCATCCTTTCTCTTCCCTCGATTTCTCGATACTCGCGTTCCTGCTAAGCGTCGAATTAAAATTTTACAACATCTCGGAGGTTCTCCCGTCTCGAGGATCGATAGACACGAGTGTTTTATTTCGGAGATTATTCGAAAGATCGCTTAGAAGTAAAAGAAAGTGACAGGTTTCGTTAGACGAAATCATATCGCGAAGGAGGGATATACGTTGACTTGTTCCACTGAACCGTGCGAGGATCGCGGAAACAGGAAGGAAAAACGACAACCTCCTGGACTATCGCTTGCTATTTTCTCCGATCAGGTTAACCAAGACCCTATCCTGCTATACTTTGCTCGAGGAGACGAGACAGCCGGCGTTTCCCATTTCGAGAGCTGTCTAGCTCGCGCAACGTCGCTTCGTTCCATAACCGCGTGGCTCTCGGTACGTAACGCGGAGGAAGCAATTTATCGACACTTTCGACGTTGTTTACGTGGTCGTGGAGAAGAATAAGTCGGTCCACCGTTGATATCCAGCTCACGTCGTTGATCCCGCGCAGAAACCGGTCACGGATTTGCGAAGGAAGAAAATCGCCCGGCGCTAGACAGTTCTAAAGGGAACGATTACGTATTCCGTCCCGGCGTTCCAGCCTCCTCCCTTCACCCTTCCGTTTTCCCTCGATTCTCCCTTTCCTGTCGCAACCTCTCTTCTCTCCGCCTGTCGTTTTGTTTAACCAACCAGTCGAGACCCGGCTGTTTACGTTCCGCCGTTCGTCATAATAGTAATCACCGTCGATTCGTCGGGTCTATCGGGCCCGTGTATCACGTCGCGGCACGCGGCGTGGAATAGACGCGGAATTTCTCGCGAAAACACGAATTTCCTCGTGGCAGGTTTCCGTGCAGCTGCGAGAGCGACAGACGTGCGCCCGCAAGTTTGATAAGCTCGCGCAGGAACAGGCAGGCCCGGTCGCCGGGCCATAATTTATTTCTCAGCCTCTTATTAAAGAACAGAGGGTTATTAAGTTCGCCGAGGGGGAAGAAGTTGCCGGAGCGAGAGATGCGACGATAATGGAGGGCGCGGAAATTATTTATCATCCCTTTCAGACGGGACGGTGGCAGCTCGTTCGAGGACTCGTTTCGCCACTCGTTTCACGACCCGATCGTTATCGATCGTGCGAGGCTCTTCTCGGGATTGGTATCCGCGAGATTATTATTCCGCGGAATAGCCGAACGCGGTGTTTCGGGACGAGAGAGAGAAAGAGAGAAAGAGACAGGAGAGATAAAATCGCGGATCCGCGATTCCTCCGCAGCTGGGGCACGTTTATCTCTCCCGGCAGTGTTATAAAGCGAGCGGAATCTCCTGTTGCCGTGTTCGCATTTTTAACGGAGCTGTGTTAACAGCGCAGATCAAGTCCACCCGTCCGGATCTCATTAAGTCCCCTCAGCGACCCATATTTCCTTTCCCTTTCGACCCGACTACTTTTCCCGCCGGCTCGTCTCGTTCCAGCTCGCCACGGGCCTGGATTTGCATAATCCAGCTCCTTCCTCGGCCTACCTATCTCCACGGGTTCCCGTTTCTTCGCGGAGATCTCGTCAGTCTCCTTTTCCATCCGACAAGAACGTAACGAAGCCGAATATTCCTCCCGCTCCCATCCTTGCCATTTTTCTTTGTAAATTCCTCACCGACCTCGTTCCGACTCGTTCGCCTCTGGCTAGGAATACGCGTAAGAGAAGAGAAAATGGAATAGAAAAGGGAAGACGTAAGGGAAGACGTAAGAGAAGGCGCGAGACGCTCTTGTCCGGCCTAGCCTATGGTCGCGCGTGCAAGCTGCAAGCTTGGCGAGCGGCGATTGTCAGGCCGCGAGGGCAGGAAGGATGAAACAGCAACGCTGCTGTTTACCTCGAGCAAACATCGCCGCGAGTCTGGTTCTCCTCGGAGAACCGGGAACCGGGGACTGCCGTTCGCGCGGTTTCTTCGCGAAACTGAGCACCGCCTCGGCCCGAGCTTATCCCGGTAACAACCGTGTACCTCGAATATTAATTCCGACACGCTACACGCGAGCCTTCCGCCCGGAGCAGCCGTGCAGTTTTCCCTCGTTTAACCGGGCCCAGAATTATCCGCAATTTCCGGCGAATGCGGGAATATTCCGCGGTCGCGGTCTCTCGCGGTTTCCACGCGTTCGCACGCTCCTTCGCGCGCTTCTTCTTCCCCTCTGCGCTCCGCGAACGTTCCATCGGAAACCCTCGCGACCTCGGCCTCGTCTTCGCCGAGAATCGGAGACGTATCCCGAAATTCGGTCACGTAATCCGAAATTCTCTGGACGGACGGGCCGGGGAAATTTGTCGCGGGCGTCGGGTCGAATGTTTATTCGATTGCCGCGTCGCGAAGAATGCGATCGCACGTGGCCGGACCTTGCCGGACCCAATTCGAGGATTAACTCGATTCGGCCGAGTCTCGTTCCCCCTCGTCTCCGAGGCAAATACGGAGAAGAATTGTTTCGGGCTCGGGAATCGTACGAATGGAGGGTAATTCTCGTCGGAGAAAGGGTAACTCGCGTAATTCCGAAGGAGACGGTATCGCGCGTTTCATTTTATTAAATATTCCCTAGTGGAGGGCAATTTGTGCTGTAATGCTCTCCGTACTAGAACTGAACCCTTCGCATCTGGGGCCAACCCTTGCCAAAGTTTCGCTGAAAAAATTAAACGTCACGACCGAACGCGATATTGTCAAAGGAAAATGCGAAGAGCAAAATGGAGAATAGCTTTATAGCGATACATGAATTACTCCTTTCGACCGTTTGCGCGAACGACTAATCTGGGGTACGTAAATATTTCTTGCGATTATAGGGGATTGGATGGTGGTAATAATTCACTAACCCTTTGCACTCCGAATTATATTTCAATTCTATTACCAGCAGGTCCCAACGCTATTAATCGTTTTGTTTCAAATTTACTCAGGCTAAAATATACGGTAATTTGAATAAATAAAGGAAGAAACAAATTCAATTAAACGTCAATTTTATTTACGCTACTGTTGTAATTGTAATATTCGAGCGATAAAGGAGCTGCTGAGGTAAAAACTGACGTCGAATCAAAGCAAAGGGTTAATAAATGATAAGGAAATGTAAGAGAATGTACGAATTATCTCTTGACACGAATCTATAGCGATTCTAGATCTCTTACAACGCTTAACTTCGCAATTCAGTCTGCAACTCGATTACAATTCACTGTCTAATTACAACGAACTACTCGCAGAGTTCTCAACAGTCTTTATATTTCTTTCCTTGTATGTACACGCTTTTCGATGTTTCCCTTAACACGATCCAAGGTTTTCCCGATTGGCCCGGGCTTTGTATCTTCGTAAAGTTATTCGTACACGGTGGAAAATTGCGCGATACTGCATAAACTTGGCGCGATCTTTGCACACGTGAACAGGTACGCGTGTGGATCGTGAATCGTCGAGTTCGTTAAGGTTACAGCTACGAATTCGTGCCGTCGGTTTTACATCGTGTCCGTAGATAACGATAATTAAAGCGTTACGGAAATAACGAGGTGTGTATCTCGACGAGAAAGTCGAAGTTAATTTTCATGAAAGCAGCCGCGTGTTTTTATCGCGTTCGAGATTGCGCCGATCCGGGGAAAGCGACATAGTCCGGACAAAACGAATTAACTTAATTAAAATACTAGAAAATACGCGACCCGATACAGCGGTAATTCGCAAATCTCGCGGTTTTTTGACGAACCACGGAGAGATCGGGATTTTTTGGAAATTTCCCGAATGAATTTTCTGTCCGAGACTTTTAGCACGCCAGAGACTCGCCACTGCCCCAGACACATCGCGCGAATTTCCCACAAGTCTGTTTCCAGCAGGAATAATAAATTTCCTAATCCGCCGAAAGACCAGACTAGGAATTTCAAGCGTTTCGTGGAATCGGGTAACAGAGTAATTCAGGAAATCACGCGTTGTACTCTTTAGACGAACGAGAACTATCGCGAAGCCAAGAATAAATAGATTCCTATTGATCTTCGCTGTTGCTTTTTCGTTTTTCCAAGAAAAAAATCCAGCAATCTCGAAAACAAAATGTCTGAAAAGCACCGGTCGTTTTTCCCAATCTAATAGTTCCCAAAGCTCGAATCTCTGAAATGCCTGATTCCCACGAAACTCTTCGCTCCGCCTAAGTTCCGAACTAGGAATTTAAATCGTTTAATTCGCTTTAAATCCGACAGGATATTTGCGGGAATGGCGAAAAGCTTGGGTGGTTTGGCCGAGCGAAATAGCCGCGCGACTAAGGCTAGCTTTGTCGCGGCCGCGTTCCGGGTACTCGAATTTCTTGAATCCCTCGGTTCCATATTCAAGAATCTCGTTTCCTATTCCATTCTCGGACAAGCGGCGCGGTATAGAAAGGGGACAATTAATGACGGAACATTCCCAGCCACGGAATTCCGGAGTCACAGTCGAGCTGGTCCCGCTCGGCGGAAAGGATACACGATTGAACGCGGTGTGTCGCGACGCCGGGGCCCGGCGCCTGTGCGCTTTGAAAACCACGAACGCTCGATTATCGGGCAACTCTATTAGGAGCAATAATCCGTCGCGCGTTCTCGCGGCATGCTCGTAGAATTAGCTCGAATGCCGGCGAAGCGCGGCGCAGAGAGACTCCGGATTCGCTCTCGTCGTTCCGGTGCAATTTCAATAAAACGATAAAGCGGGTAATTAGGGTGCATCGCGGAACGAGCACGTAGTCGAACGCGGAAGAAAACAAGGCCGGCGTCTGTTTCGTAAATACCGTTTAATCACGCTCTGGCCGAGGAGAGTCTACCTCGGTCCGGCGCCGGAGCGTCGCGGAGAGAGCGTGCTCTCTTCTTCCACTTGTTCGCCGCTATCGCGTCGCATAAATTTCCCGGCCGGCGAGAACGCGAACAATTTACGACGTGGACAAGGCCGGGTCAGCGTGAAAGTACACCGGTGTTGACGAACGGCTTGCCTCCGAGAAATCCGCGCTGATCCCACGGCTGGTTATCGCGCGGCTTAAGGCGGCTCATCCCGAGTCTCCGTTGCAGTTACTAAATTACAATCCTCCATGAGC
>NIJG01000021.1:1241065-1257481 GCA_002201625.1 Euglossa dilemma | reverse complement strand
GAAATCGAGTAGACTGGCTCGCGTCCGAAGTTCTCTGTTGCTGCCTGGACGAGCACACGATGTTCTCTGGAAAGTTGGAAAGTTTCGAGCGGGTAATCCCGGGCTCGGATCGAACGATAGGTAATGGAAGAGGGGGCTCGCGGACGTCGAAGGAAAACAACCGCGTCGGGACTCCGTTTTCAATTATTGGCCAACGGCAAGAAACAGTGGAAAGAGGGAAATCCAGGGTGGAAATTCAACGCCGGCACGCTGATTCCATCGGGTTTCCAGCGGCAACCGCGATCTCGCGCGGGATAATGAAACGCGGCAGACCAAAGCTCGAGGAACGTTTAATATCCTGTGAGGGCGGGAGCTGCAGCTCATCGAGGACCCACTTCGGGCACGATTAATTCTCGCCTCGACGGCCACGACGTTATTTTTGCCGCGGGCCCGCCGCACCCCCGAGATCTCGATGCCAACGCGATTATCGCGCGGATGGTTTTGCGGCCAGGCCGCGTCGTTCTTTTCGATAATCCCACGCGTGTGTCGTCCACCACGATCCGGCCATAATCGCTCCTATCAACGTCGAGATCGAGGCTTCCTCGATGTTCACCGCGATTTCGGGCCGAATAAATTCTAAACTTTCATCGTGCTATCGTTCATTCGCGAAAACACCGGGAGACTGCTTTATTTTCTCGTTATCCGTGATTCTCGGACACTACTTCGGTTATAAATACGGTACGCGACAAGATGATACGACGCTGTAATTTTCAGAGTCTTTCGAGTAACTTCAGAACGGTATACCTCGGTGAAAATAAATCGTTCGATTACAAATCGAATTTGACATAACAGAAGGAGGTTAATACTATACGAAGTAGCTGATAATGATTTCGAGAAAAATTTTCCATCTTTGGAATATCTCGCTATTACTATTACTGTCTTTTCGCCGATACTTATTATCTATTTATCTCAGAAACCTAATCGTCGAACGGAACAAGCATTGTGGAAAGTTGATACACTACGCGAGTCTCTGCTCGCGATGCTTCTTCGCGTCTAGTTTCCTTTCCGTTCTTGGACCATCGATCGCTAACAAGCCGATCCTGCGTATCGAGCTCCGGCCTGGCGCGATAATTGGCAAACTTCGAGATCTGTTGCTCGAGCGTCTCTCGAGCAGGCGACGTTTGCGTCGTTTGCGAAGGCGAGTTTGAAATCCCGCGTTGTTACGCGTCGTTACGCGTCGGGATTGGCCGCGGCGAGAGGAGGGAATCTCGCGAGGGTTGGAGCAGGTCTGAGCGCCTCATGGATGTTTCATCGCGCCGAGGGCGCGTCGCGACGCCGGGGACGATCGGGCCGGGTGTTTGCCGAGGAACAACGCGACTGGGTCGGGTCCTGTAATACGGTAATCGCGGTTCCCGTCACGTACACGGCGTAATAAAGAAAACGATGGAACGCGCCGCGTCAGCAGGAGCACTCACGGGCCACGCGCAATAACCAGTCCTCCTGGAGCGCTTCCGCGATCGGGATTTCCAAGCCTCGCGTCCGCCATCGCCGCGATCTTCCTATTTCGTGGAATTGCCGGTGCTAAGATCCGAAGCTAAGACGCGGGCCGAAACACGGGCGAGAGGAAATTGCGAAGCGGCGAAACGGCGGACCGTGGGAACCTAACTTCCGAGAGGTTCCAATCGAAACGTCTTATTAGCTCTGTTACTCGTCCGCGGTATGTTTTCCTTTCCGAGGATTTCCGCTCGACGAGCCTTCTCCTTAAAGAAATCCTCGCGCGTGGTCGACTAACGCGCCAATCAGGCTGATTTGCGCGGGAAGAGGAATAAAAGCGTCGCGATTGCAGTGACTCCCCCAGCGTGGGTCGCGTCCTCGGGGTCGTCAACGTCTACCCCTTTCTTAGACTCTCGTCGACGTATTTTGCCCCGGGCTGCCACTCCTATGCAGCCTCGCTACCTGCCGGCTCGTTTCTCTCCTTTCCCTCGTTTCCCATAAACTCGCGCGACTTTGGCCGACTCTCTCGAAATCGGTATCGTTACGCGACGTCTTCTTCGAATGCTGCCGCATCGCGAGATCGAACTTCCTCGCGCGCGTTCCTTTCCTCGCGAATACTTCGCAACACTCCCATTATCGCGGGAATAACTGGATGAGGGGATACAAGATGGCGGATAAACTCGACGAGACATTCAAACGCGACCAGCGGCAAACGTCCCGGGAATGCTATTTCCTGCTATCAAGTTTAATTGCATCGCCGCGCCATACTTGAACCTACGTAACGGGGGTGCGCCGCGACGCTCCTCTTCGGCGCGACGCAGCAGGGGGGTCTAGCTGGCGCAAGAAGCCGGAAATAAAGTAACCCGATTTACGTGCCGGTAAACTGGAATTCGATAACGACGATAGCCCGACGGTTCCGCTATTTTTCAAGTCGCAATTCCGCCGGGCCAGTCGATCGGAATCGGTCGCGGTTGCATCATGGGAAGAGGGTGGTTCTCGCGCACGCCGAGCTATCGCCCACGACGACGATGATCAAGGACGAACTTTAATGGTCCCGCCAACTTCCTCTTTTCCTTTTTTTTCTTTTCTTTCTAAGCAATTCCGGGCTCGAGGAGAGCCGGGATCGGTATTATTGCTTCCTACACGGCGATAAATCAAACGCGAATCGAGCTCTATCGAGCAAGCACGCTGTTATAGATTTCGCGTTTCCAAGTCCGCGAATTTAGACTCTACAGATATCTGGCTGTACGTTAATTTCATTCGTTAAATCAACAACGTTAAATTTCTCGATATTCGAAAAATGATTCGTTTATCGGCGGAAACGCGCCAGGATGTGATTTGGTTATCGAAATTTAAGAACGAGAGACGCTTCGATCAACTATAATTATTCGGAAACACGAGTAATTATTATTATGGACATGGATAAACTCGAGATATTCTTAGCTAACTTTTAAGACGAGAATGGACCTTCTTTACGCTTTACGTAATACCTTATTCCAGCCAAAACAGTGCGTTCAAATGGTTGTACGAAATGTAGGTTTTAAAATTATTAATATCACGGTATAGTAAGCGAAGGGTGGAAGGTATGTAAGTACTTACTTGCCGTTTGGCTTCTCAGCGACTGCTTAACAATAGCGACCCGCTGGCAAACGCGGCGCTATAACAAAGGACGATCGTCCTGTTGCCAACCTCGCCGATCGTCGTACACACATCCCAGCCTCGTTATAGAAACAATGTGGCGTGGGAATGGAATAGGTGTGGCCCTGGGAAAATTCGAAGCGTGTTTCGAAGATGATAATAAAAGAACAAATGCACAGTCCTAGGTTAATAACCGTGACTGAATGAGAAAATTTAGATGTGTTCTCGAAAGGTACGAATTAGAATAAAACGCGTATACGCATAGAGCGTGAGAGACAATTTTGAGAAGACAGATACAGAGTGACAGTATCTAGAGCGAACTTGACAGGACCGATAAAGAGCGAGGAACGAAGACTGTGTTGTCGTTTTCACCGTTTTCACTCCCAGAGGGATTGCTAGTTAAAAGAGGTTCGAGGATTTTCTCGCAAGTCCTCGGCAAACAAGACCCTCTAAACAACTACCAGGCCCAGGACGAAACGCATCCCTTTCTATTCCTTTCATCCCTTACAGCAACACCGAGGGTACCTGGATACTATGGACCCCACAGAATAAACACCAGAATCCCGAGGGAAAATAAGCAAAGGTGGAAGGAAATTTCATTCCTTTGCCAAGTTCCTTACATATCCGCAAGGCTCGCTCTATACTCGTCAAATTTCCAGTTCGATAGGTCGACTGGTGGTTCGAGTGGAGTTCCTAATTCCGCAGCGAGGAACGAGGAACTGCCAATGGCAACGTGTCGCAGGGTCGATTGGTGCTCCGGCTGATTTCTGCCGAGTCTCGGGCCTCCATCTCCGGCAAGAAACGAATATCCCCGGCGTGATCGAACGGTCGAATTAACCCTGACGGCGGGATCGACGTCGGTTTACAAAGCTTTATCGAATCGATGTTATTTACCGTCGGGGAGGGAAAGTTGCGCGCAGCGGAAACAGGGTCCGCCCGTTAACCGGGAAACTCGGTGTATCAGGACTCGAGGCCGGGGAACAGTCGAACTCGAGCCCGACACTCGAAGCAATCAATTCGCGTCACCCGAAACAATGTCGAGCCCTCTCTTATCCGCATCGATGAGGCTCGCCGCTCCGCACCGCGCCGCACCGCGCCGGGCTTAATCTCGAAATCGACGCGATTCAATCGACTCCCCGTTGTCCTCGTTGTCGCCCCGATATTGCCTCCGCGGCTTTTTCCTCTCATAATTTATTCGCCCGTCGAACAACTTCGGTTACCACTCGGAAATTACGTCCGGTGTATATTGCCCTAGTTCGGAAAGAACCGTCAGGGTTCACTGCCAACGGTACACCTCTCTTCGCGCCACCGCCGGCGAAATTTTTGGACCGGCTCCCGAAACTTTTACACAAATCCACGGCAAACCGATATTACACACCGGCTAATTGAAATTAGACGTCTTTCCAGTACGCGTTTCTTAATAACCGAATCGTGGTACGAAATCCAAAGTATCGCAAAGGTCTAAGATTCAAGAAATCCTCTCTGACGAGTGATTAGAGAAGTAAACCTCTGTCCCGTCTCACGGAAGATCACCTCGTCTTCGCACGCTCGAGTGAAGAGGAAGAAGAAAAAGAAAAAATTGTAAGGTAATGGCACGAAGAGAAGGAAGCCAGCGAGAGGACGTTCGAATGGCGATCGGTGATTAGCGGGAAAACAGGAAGCAGCCCGTGGACGGAGGAAAAGGAGAGGGGTATACTTTAAAGTAGCGGAAGTGAGCCGGTTAGTCGGACGGCGAGACTGCGTAAAAGTGAAATAGTAGCAGGAGCAGGGAGCAATCTCGGGCTGGCTGGTGACAATTTTTTATCTTTACGAGCCAGCCAGGCGCGGCCCGTTGTTCCTATTGCATAAGTGGAAAGAAGAAGAATTATGCATTTACGTAAATTATGACAGCGCGGCGGAAATGGCTTCTCCCCGTCGACCTGGAAAGCGCGCGCACGCCAAACGCCAGCACCGGAAGTGGCTGGCGTGGCTAACAGCTTTCCGCTCGCGCGAGCGCGCCTGGAATCGACGCGAGTGTAACGCGAAACGTCTGGAGCAGGTTGTTCCCGTGGAAAAGGTCCCATCGAACGGGCATCTCGAGCGTTGGCGGCTCGGTGGGGATGGAAAATTTGCTGCGAGGTGCCGCGGCACTCTGCTATCAGCCATCTTAGACAAATGTCCGAGCTGCCGGCGCTCGAGAGGGCGTGCGAGATTGCCTGGACCGAATTTCCACGGGGCGTGCGGTTACCCTGCGGTAAGAATGGCCAACATAAATAGCCCCGGTGTCAGGAGCAAAAGCAGCCCTCTCCGAAACGGTACACACCGGCTGAGCAATTGCAGTCGATACTCCTGGTATCGGTGCTGGCTCCAAACGATTGTCCGCTCGTGTAAGTATCGCCGGATTTATCCTTCTTCCCCGCCCCGGGCTTCCGCTGCATCGCGGTTTTTAAGTGGCCCACTTCTTTCCCTGACTTTTACCTATTACCAGAGGATTTCTCTCTTATTACCGCAGCCACCGGCAAACGGTATCGGGAACGGAAACAATCTACTCGGGCTCTCGATCAGTCTACCAACTTTTCTTAAACCCGTGCAACGTGTCCCTCCCTCTTCCCGCCTCGAATCAGGGCGAGGTCTAGGGATCTACTGGTCCCCGAGAAACCTACGATTTCGCTTTCCTCTCTCGCGAACGTTAACCATTTGTCGTACTTCGACGAGTCTGACTCGTGCTGACAATTTTGAACCAAAAATAGATATCGCGACTCCTAACTCAAACGTGAACATCACCGCTTGAGCACCGACTTCGTCGAGTTAAATCGTACGGAAGGGGTTAAACGAATTTTTCCCTTGGAACCACCGGTACTCCCTCGCGACGCCAAACACAAAGACCGAGTTACCAATTTTACGGAATGATATAATCGCGTGGCAGTAAGGGGAAAAAACGAAAGAAATCCTCGGCGGAGTTTGAAATTCGTATAGCGAGACCGGAGAACACGAGGTTAGCTGTCATTGGAGAAGGATCTTGGTGGTGCGGTGAGGTCGGTGTCACTCGGTGCGCGATCCTCGCCGGATGCGGTGGATCCAACAGCGAATGCGAGAGAGGAGCCCGGTCGTTCGGGCAACGACGCGGCCCGCGACTGCGTTATCTCGCCTGCGAGTATGCGAACGATGTAAATTCCACGGGGAGAGTGGTCCCTTACAGCTGCAATTCCATACTCCGGCCGCGACCGCGAAAGCACACTGCGGCTTCCGCTGGCTGGACGTCTGCCTTAGCGCCGCCGCTATTTTCCGCCAGCCCTTTCCCGAGAGTGGTTTCGCTCGTTGCGCCAGCCTCGGCCATTTTCACCAGCGTCAGTCGGTTCGAGTGCCCCTTCTCTGGCCTGCCCTCGAGCAGGCAGCTCGTTGATCGATGGAGCGCAGAAATTCCGGCCGACTTCATCGCCAAGGTTATCGAGAGGCCGGATCTTTCTTCCTCGAGGAGCATCTTATGGCGGAGGTGACAAGTGTACCTTCATCGAGTGTCTCTTGGCCTAAAACTGAACCGGCCTTTAGAGGGTCCTGGTTTATGGTGGCCACTTTCCGGCGAAAGTTTCGGGGAGCCTCGGATGTGTTACTCGCAGATGCGTAGACCTCGCGAGCTAGGGTTTCTCTTCGACAACGAGATCCGACACGCGAGGAAGTTGTTGCGAATGGAGGGTGGATGAATCGAGAGCGAAGGGTCGATGTAGTTCGGTATATTCAGACTCTTCCGAAGTGTAGGGTGGTCGAGAGAAGTCGGTTGGGACAACTGACTAAAGTAGGAGTTATCTCTGACAACTGGTGTCCGATAAATTAAGAAAATTCGCACGTGCGAGGTTAGGCTAACTTACCGATCGACTTCCGATCGTGGATAATTGACTTCTACGTGGTAAATTCGTTCGTAGTTCTCTAGGAGATTGGTATCGCCGTGCAGTAGACTTTCGCTAATGAACCGTGACGCTGGAGAGGTTAATCCTCGAGAGAAAGTCCACGAGCATCTTCTTCGTCGCTTGATTATCCGAGAAAAAAGGCCAGACACCAATCAGAGGCACCGTAGTCAGCGATAGGATCGACACGGATTCCGCGAATCTCCGGTGTGATTCCGGCCGAATTTATCGGCTCTGTGGAACAATGCTGACCGGGATCGGCTTCCCGATGAATTGTTTATCATAGGCGTACGTGTGCTGCTTACGAGGGAAGATTCGGTGGCTGACGGGACGAGGGAGGGTTAAAGTTGCACGTGGTGCTCCCGGGAGAGAGTGCCGGCTGGAAATTAATAATCGAGAGGAGGCCGCAAATCTTTGGACACGAGGAAATTGGGTTAAGCGCCACTTTCTTTAACGAAACCGGCAGAGATATTCCCGCCTGCCGAGAGACGAAGGAGAGAAAAGCCGTCCAACGCGCGCGCATGGGTCTGTTCGTGGGATTTTTAAACCTCTTTTTTCCTCGCGCGGCACGTCTACCCTATTCGTCATCGGCAAACGAGCAACCCCCGGGGAACCGAGGGGACCGAGAACTCGTCGCGGCGAATGTTCCTAACGCTTAGTTTTCCGTCAAACGGCAAACAGACGGTGCTCGCGTTCGCCCAGGAGGACGTTGGGAAGCAGGACGGGAGACTCTGATGGAATTTATTCTCGCGTCACGTGGCCCAATGATTTCATTTTCGTTTAGCCCGAGGCGGCCGCCGGGGTTCGGGGGTTTGCTCGCGGTACACGTGGACGAGGGAACGTCAATGGCACGGAATCTTGATCAGTCCCCGGGTGAGCCGGCTGGCCAAAGAACCGGCAAACCAATTAACCGTCGATACGGCCGGGCCGGAAAAATCTCGGCGATTCGCGGAAACGATCGAGCCACGGGTGAAATTTCATTTCGTTAATCACTCGGCCCGTCTTCCGCGGCCATCGACGGTTAACCTACGGACCAGCCGGTAGGTTAATGACGTCGATAATTAGGCTATAATAGATCCAACCGGAGGTTGATTATTATTCGGCCGGGGCATTAAGTACGCCCGGTGAAAACATTTTAATCGAATCGGGCTCCGCCTGTCCATCTGCATGATAAACTTGTTAATTATGCGGCCGACCGTATTCTGACCCCGGAGCACGGAAATATCAAACAACGTCCAGCCCGTGTAAATTATTTCGCGAAACGCCATTGCTCATTCGCCGTTCCGCCGCAGCTTTCGATCGTTTCCGGTGGTTCTTCCGAGCGGGACCCACTCTTCGCCGCCGGAGAAAACGAATATAATCTCGATCGGGCCGATTAATCGTTCCGTCCAGGAGGATCGTAAATCACCCGAGAGAACTCGACCAACATTCCTACAAGATACATACACTCCGCCGGTCAATAGCCATCGCGATTAATAAAGGCCTCTGGCACGGAAGATAAAAAATGATGCAGCCGGTCGTTTCGATCTCGTTTTCATCTCGTTTCCAGCTTATCGTTCTCGCTGAACGCAACGATCATTACGCTATTCGTTCGTTCGCTCGCTCGTTCTCGCCGGATAATACGCGCGATCCCCGCGTTTAAAACCGCCATTCGTTCGCGCGCTATCTCGCGACACCGGTAATTCTGTGGCACGAGAAACGCCGCGACGCTTCTCTAAATCGCAGACGATAGAGCGATGGCCCGGAAAGGTCGCTCGCCGGAACTTTTCCTGGATCATGCGCGCGAGGATAAGGATAACACGGGCTAACGTAATAATAACGCTCTTAAAAGCTCCGCGATGCTTTTAAAGATGGCTACCCACGAGCGACGCTGGTCTCGGCCATCGAACAGCCGCCACTCGAGTCGTGGTCCATCTCGCTCCTCCGTTCCTCGCTCGTGAATCATCGTGAAAGCGTCCGACAATTTTTCACCGTCCTCCGCTCTCACCCTCTCTCGCCATTTTCCTCGTCTTTATCATTTTTAGACTCCAAACGGAGGAAAATTGCGACGGTCCGCCGGATTCTACGCTCGTTTCGTCATTCGTCGCTCCTCTTCCGACCTCTTTTTCGCGAGTCTACGACCAGAGGTTGCTCGCGGGAGAAAATCGGCTCGATGGTGCGACCGGTTCCCGGTTTCGATGACACGCCACGCTCCCCGTCGCGACTTCACGATGCAGACACGGGGTAAACAAAGTCGTGAAACGTTCGAGAGAGCCGAGAGTCGATTGTCCGAGGCAAATTGGAAGCAGCTTCCAAATTTCCGGGATCGTCCGACGAGGGGAATGCCCTCGGAGCAGTTCCGCGCTAGCTCGTTTAAGACGTAAACAGTTTCTTTTAATACGGCCCGCGATATCGTTACTCCGCGTGCTCTCTGACCCGTGGCTGCGTCTGCTTTTCCTACTACCATCCGCGATTCTTTGAAAGCTTCGGGTAATCCGATTCGCCGAGCCGTGACCGGTTTTTCGCTCGCACGTACCGCTTAAGCGTTGCACTTGCGAGAAGCAGACGCACAAACGGCGACTGTTTACCCTGTTTCGTCAGAGAGACGAATTAATGAACAATTTTTGCGGTTGGACAAATTCATCGTTGGTATACCGCGCGTGATAGAGGACGAGTATAATCGTGCTCGGTGCACCGAGAACGTCGGTCGTCGAGTAACTATAGCGATCCTCGGCGTGTAGTCAACCTCGCTACATCGAGAATTTCAATAGTCAAGCGACTATAGAGATCCCGAGTACTCCGTAAACGTCACTCCTTGGGTAAACTATAATCGTCCTTCGCAAACCGAGAGCGTCATTCGTCGAATAACTGTAGCGATCCTTGGCATGTAGTCAACCTTGTTACATCGCGAATGTCAGTAGTCGGAGTAACTATACAGATTCTGAGTACTCCGCAAACGTCACTCCTTGGCTGACTACAATAGACCTTCGCAATCCGAGAACGTCGAGTACCTAGAATCATCGGTGGTGCACCGTAAACGTCAGATTCGAAGAGGCTATCGTCACCGATATTGCATCGCCACCTATTAAACACGGAGTGACTGTAATCATTCCAGGTTACCGTGAAACGTTACCGTGAAACGTTACCGTGAAATGTTACCATAAACACTCGCGAGGAGACGTATCGTATAAATCAGAGTCGTTACTCGGACGTTGGTGGGAAGATTGAAAAACGCGGAGCACCAGCGAACGGTGCGAAATTGATTCGGTTAGAGAGCTGTTCGGAGGCAAACACCTGGAAGGAAGAGGAGGAGGAGGAGGGAAAGAGGGCGCAAGGTAAGACGCGCAAACTGTCGAAGGGAAGACAGGGGATAATCAGCGATAAGGAGGGTCGGGGGGTAAGCGAGTGGCGCGGAGTTTCCGCTTTTAACGCAAACAATCGGGGAGGAAGTGGCTCGTGGAATTTCACGTTCGCGTAAATGCACGCGGCACTCGGGCTAAGCGGCTCGGATGATGGAGGAACCAAGGAGAGGTCCAGGGTGGGGTGTTGTTAGAAGATAGAACGCAGCCGCATCGTTGAACCTCGCGAAAGGATCAAACTTCTCCCTGGGGTTTCCCGGGACTGCTCTCTGTGCCGTTCCACCGGTGCTAACCGTGTTCCGAGTCCCGTTCGCCAGGGTTCCCAACTTTCATCGGTAATTCGAACCCGATGAGATAATAGTTCGCTGTTAATTCGCGAATTTCCGAGGTTCGATTCGAGTACCGAACGGACAAATCACCGGTGACAGACCGTTCCTGTCGCTTTCTCGGTCTTTCTTTCGCGGTCGCTTCTGCCGGAGAAAGTTTGATCGCTGCGCGGGTATTTGGCACGATTTCAGGGCGATTCATCGAGAGACCGTTGCCCGATATTCCCTCGGATTGTTTTCGTCGGGTTGGACGTATCCAAGCACCGGTTCTTCGAGTCGGAACACGCGTTCGACCCTATCGGGACAAACACGAGGGGGCTGTTCCTTTAACGTCACCGAGCTAACCGAAACTCGTATCGGGTCCATACGGACAGCGGGAGAAATTTCCCATCGAATCGAAAGAGAAATCTCGATATCGACCTGTCCGTATCGGTTATGCGGCTGTCAGGCGACTCGTTGCTCCGGCACCACATAAATATTCGATCAAATTTATTCGAACGAATATTTCCCGGTCGCTAGTGCCGTCCTGGAGAGAGAAATCTTATCACGATCTCCGGGTACGTTTTATACTCGCTGACTGATTCGAGTGGCTGTCCTCAGCGATATCCTCGACGAAAATTCCCAGCCGCTCCGGCTTGATACGATTGATACGTCCCCGGGACTCTCGCCCCACCACACCCGGTCGTCGAATCAAAATTCTCGCAGAGGGATCCAGCCGGGAACAAACGCGATCTCCGCTCGGAAAACCACGTCCTGGGACTGACGCCGGAAATCCCTTCGCGAAACACGCCGATTCCTCGGTAGATCGTTTAAACTCGTATCCGCTTCCGAATTTCTTCGTTCCATAGATCGTCGGGAACCGATCCGCGTTCTCCGATCTTCCGGATCTCCGTTCACACGTCCCGAGGACGCGAGAACTTCCGGCGGAAGAACCGCGGACGCTGCGATAATCCCCGAGGGTCGGAACTTTCCGCCGCGTCTAAAATTTCCGGGCGCTGGTTCATTGATAGAAATTCGACCGGTCGTCGGAGCACACACCTCGCGTTCCACGGAATTCCCAGGTGAACCGCTGCCTCCTCGAGGAGTTACGGCAACTTGGACCGGAAGTTTGGACGCGGAGCTCTTTGATCGAAACGCCCGGTTCACGGAGCAGGGAGCAGGCGACCCGAGGCCACGTCCGCGCGGATCGTTCGATTAAACCGTCCCGCTGTTTCTATCAGCGATCCAGCATTTCTCCGAGACCTAATTATCCTCGTTGACCGCGATGCGCGCGCACTCGACGCGCGAAAGCGCCGATCTTTTCCCCGAGAGCGGTCCGGATCGAAGCACTCCGCTCTTTCCGCGCCCTTTCGCCATCGATCCGGCCACCCTTTTCCCCGGAGTGCCACTCGCCGCCGGCGCCGAACGCAGCCAGGTGTTTTTCCAACCATGCCGATCTTCCGACGTCGAATTTCCCCAAAAGCGGAACAGAGTCCTTCCCTCTCCGTTAATGGAAAACTCGGCCCGTTATTCGAGAAACTCGCGGGCAAGGAGCCGCGGAGGAGTCGAGGCGAAACGGAAACCGGGAATTCCAATTTTTCCCGGTTATTATCGAGGAAAGACGGGGAAGCGGAGGGTACTCGGGGAGATTGTCGCGGTCGTTAATTACCCGGAACGATCGAGGCTGCTCGGATAAAAAAGCTCGGTCCCAGGATCGATCGCGGAGACGACGGAAGAACGGGGGACCCGATGTTTCACGGGGAGCCGGGAATCGGGCACCGGCGTGTTTCAAACTATTCGGGTTTATGGAACGGAAGTAAACGGAGGGGAAATAAATGTCCGTGCAACCTTTGAGCGTTACGACAATTGCTCCCTGAATCACCGTAATGAATTAATTACGCGATAAAGCTCTCCGGATTACGGTGTGTTCGTGCGTTGAACGTGGAAATTGGAGGAAAATCGCGGAGAGGCGGATCGATCCTCGGAGCGTCTCCTATTCTTTCCTCTTCCGCTTCTTACGCTGCTCGCAGCGGAAGGTGGCCGGTGTCGCGCTTGCACCGAGGCAGCTCCACCCTGGCCAGGTGGCAGCACATATTTTCCAAGGTTACGTCGACCGATAAAGTATTTATCGGGGAACAGGAAGGAGAGTAAGGTCGACTGAACGATGCGCACGGATTTAGGAAATGGGGATATACACTCTGGTTGATTTCTTTGATCCCTGGTGGCCCCTCGTAAATCCGGATCGCTCGTTACACCGACGTCGGAGAAGCAGCATCGTCCGGCGGCTGTGCTCGCTGGCTTCCTGCGCGTGTAATTTTAACGAACGCGAGCTTAACGGGTCTGCCCAAGACGAAGCAGCGAAGGAGATTCTCGCGTGCGGCCGTGTACGAAACTGGGACTTCGGAGTCGATACTCCGAACGGTCGGAGGAAGGTCCGCCATCGACAAAAGTTTCCCCGATACGTTCGCGACTTCCGAGCGACGACTTAATTACTTCCGTCCCGATCAGAAGGAGCGTTCGCGGTGGAAACGGAGCAACAGTCGCTCGATACGCTTCCCAAGTCCCTTATTCCCGCCCCGCGCTCCGCGGCCAATTTAAAAGCTAGTTTTCCGCGCGATTTCATCTAGCCGGACGACGGGAAACGGTCGCTCGTGCACGCTCCCTACCGCAAACCGTTCGAAACTTTCCGTCTCCTTTGAATATCTCGATTCTCTTCCGCGGATCTGCCTTTCCCGCTGACCGCCCCTTCTTCCCGCTTTTCAAACGCCGACAACTTTCCACGACGCTTCCGACCCGCAACTTCTCCGCGCTGACAGTTTTCCGGTCACCACCCTCTTCGATACGTTCTCCTCCTCGCGAGTCTTTCTCAACTTTCGACACCTTTCTCCGCCTTTGAGCGCGCAGAGAGACGCGATGGTCAACCGACGCTTTAATTTTCCTTTCATCGAATGCGTCTCGAAAGCGTCTGCCGAGTTGCCGGCGCGATCTTTGCAGAGTCGTGGAACTCGCGCTTCTGGTATCGATGTCGTAAGTTTATGGTCGACTCGAGGTTAACCCGGAGAGAGCAAAGGGTTAGGGAGAAGACGCAGATAAAGGTCGTCCGCTGATTAACCAGAGCGTAGAAGCTAAGGGCAGACTGGCCCTTGGTCGTAACGTCGCTTTGGAATATCGCGACGCAGAGGGTAGCAAAGGCAAACTATAACTCCCGGTTTTATCGCCGCTGTTAGTACGCACGCGAGCCTTGGAAACGTTGGATTAAATCGCAGACGGGTCGAACGGGAGATCGATCACGATCGGGAGGAGTGGGTTGGTAAAAAAAGAGGAAGAAGAGGGCGAGACGACAAGGGTTGCTGGGTAAAAACAGAGGTTACACCGGAGATCCATCCTCAGCGGTCTGATTTATAGCCAGCAATGGATTGTCTTGACTCGCTGTTTACGTCGCCATAATTTGTCTCCGCGATCCTCCGTCGATCGCCTTCCCTTCCCATCTAGAGTCTACTTCCCCATCGCTCTCGTTCCTCTTCCATCCCCGGCCGGCTATGATAAACCCTCCGCGAGGATCGGACAGTGTCGTCGCTGATATTATACATTACGTATACGTTTCTTCCCGCGCGATTCATCCATTCTGCCGGTAATCGCGTCGCTTTTTCCGCCCTTCCGCTCGCCTGCTTTCCTCGAGGAGGAGCGCCGAGCACAAAGGAGCGGCTCCGTCATTCGAAGCTATTGCTCGGCAGCAATAACAAATCGCTCGATGCCGCGATGGGATGCGTTTTTGCCGCAAACGCGAAGAATGGCTGGCGATGACGGTTATTAGACAGCCGGTTGTTAATCGCGCCGCAGCTCTCGAGCGTTCGGTAATTTTACAAGACGGAGAGTCCGGCGAGTTTTTGCGCGGGACCCGGCTGGCTCTCCGTCCCGCTGATGTATCCGGATGAAACGGCGCTCGCCGTTCCGTTGAACGCTTCGACGCTTTCGCGGCGTTCCTTGCGGGACGCGCAGGGCACGTCGATTGGAGATCAGCATCGGGACGATCCGATGCTTCCGCCTCGCGAAATTGCATTCCCCTCGCGAATTGCTTTCGTTTGTCGGCTCTGGCCGGCGATTTTAATTCTTTCACGGTTTGATATTTCCACCGCTCCCCCGCTTTCTTCTCCTTCTTTCACCACTCCGCTCCGTTCCGTTCCGTTCCGTTCCGTTCCGTTCCGTTACCTTTGACGCCGCGCCATCGCATCGCGCCCCGCTACCCTTTGTCTCGCCGTGTAAAATTAATTTCACGCGAAATTAAACGTACCGCTGGATATGAAAGATATTCTTTGAAACCTGTTCATCGAGAGAGAGAGAGAGAAAGGGAGAAAAGAAGAGAGAGAAAGATAGATCGTCCGGGCTGAGTCAGCCTGTTCCGTTGGTCGATGAAACGGAGCGGAGCTCCTTCGGTCTATCGCGATGGGAGTCGATCTCTCAGCGAAAGGGGGTAAAGTGGCGACAGGAAGGAACGGTTTCATTTGCAGGTTGGCGCATTAGCGGGCCCTGCCTTGGGTCACTCGTTAGAGGCAACTATCTCGTTGCTAATTAGCGGCGGCACAACCGAAGGCACTGCGCGCCGCGAGAATCGCGTTGACCGACTGCATTAGTCTGGCAATTTCACGGTAACGATGATTCTAACTGTCAGGTTATAATTATCGCCGGCGTAATTGACTTACTACGGTTTCCAGGCACGCTTCGCCGGCCCTGGCTTCGAGCATAAATCTAAGACGTTCGCGGGAAATTGCTCGCGTGGCGAGGTATCGGCGATTGTTCGCCAACATCAGCCGGTTAGCACCCGCCGGAGAAATCGAGCAAATGAACCATCGCGTTCGGAAGAAGTGGAGGTCGTTAAACCGGATCGCGTACCCGATGGCTGTTAACCGCGGTTCATACTTTCGATGGTAATCCTACTCGTTGCACAATTTCCAGACACTCCTGGAAATTATCCGCGCGCGCGGAAGTTGCGGAAACGTCACGGTTCCGAAAGTCCGCGGGAAACGCGGAATTTCCCGGCGCCCGCTTTAATCCTGTAACCGTTAACTGTCCGACGCTAAACGATTCGCGTCATGTTCATTCGCTGAACGCGTGTGCCTCGAACTTGCGATCAATTTGAAATATTTCGTTTCATAAACTCGATCTCCGCCGGGTCAGACGCACCGAGGAAGCGAATAAATTGTTATGTCACGAACAGGACTTTGTTTACTTCCGGTTGCTACAGAGGTACACGCTCGCTTTAAACATCGACGATTTCCCGGCAGATTAAACTCGCGTTCCTTCGTTAACGATTCCTTGGAAGCACTCGTGTTTACCGATCACTACAATTACCCAAATTGCGATATAATCGAGACTCGAGCGAGGGGACAATTAATAACCGAAACGCCAGCAGCGCCCCTTTAATGAAATATCAATTGGTCCCATCAGGAACAAGGTATAACACCGGCGAGAATTTAATTGCCCGTTGCCAATTGCGAATCTCGCGAACGGCATTCGACGTCGGAGCAGCATCCGAGTGACACGAGGAGAAACTCGAAACTCCTCTGAATTCCGCGAGGACTCGTTCGGTTTCTTGTCCCCGGTCCGAATATCCCGCAGTCGCGTTCGCGAATCGCTCGATGGCCGATTTTGCCCGCGATAAAAACCAGCCACTCCTGTTCCGAACGTTCCCCCGGAGAAAACAACTAATTAAACCGAGCCGGCTAAAAGCGAGCGTTGATGTATGGCAGTTTCGACTGCCGTATCCGCTCGCGAGAACTTGCC
>NIJG01000021.1:1198879-1238590 GCA_002201625.1 Euglossa dilemma | reverse complement strand
CCGACGTAAGAACGAGACTCACCCTATCGACGCGTTAAAAGTCTGCCAGGATATTTCCACTGGAAGCTCGGTAAGCTTCTAAAGTGACTTTAATCTCCGCGGAAAAGAGAAAGCTGCTTGAGAGCGATCGAGGGGGATATCTCCATCGTTGACCGACATGTAAATCGCCCTTCCGATTCCGCGTCCGGACAGATACGGAATTTAATATCGCGCCTAAGAACCTCTATCCTATCGGCGTGGTAAAAGCCGGATGAAGAAGAGGTGGAAGCCGGGAGAAGACAGTGGCTGGCGGAAAAAGGAGAAATAAAATGTCGACGCTGCTAATGGTCGTTGTAGCGCGCTCGTGGAAGACATTTACGAGAACGCTACACGAGAACGCCTCGAAATTTTTCCTCCCGCAACCAGAGGCGAGAATTTCCTTGGTCTTTGCGCTCTTCGACGCGCTAAAACTGGATTCGAATAGTAATCGCTACTATTGCAAATAATAACGCGACGTCGAATCGACTCTCTATCGATTGCGGTGCCTATCTAGAAGCGAAATTGACTTTTAGCCGGAAACATTGGCAACATTCTATAGCCTGGTGTGCGTGTCGCGGAACACTGTTATAAAAGGATTAGAAGCACGGAGAACATTTCGCGACGCGTGCTCCGAGATAAGCCAAAGGATCGGGCGCCCACAGGTCAAGGTACGAGTGTGCGTGTCGCGGAACACCGTTGAAATAGAAGGGTGTGATAAGGGTGACACGAAGGGATACGGGTCAAAAACTCGAAAGCTGGCTCGAAGCTAGCTCGAAAAAGGTATACTTCACGCTCTGGTCTCTGCTTAACGCTCGAGTGTCTCTTAAGAACTATTCCGATGATTTCTCGCGATTCGAGGCTTCGCTCTGTCGATGATCCTCCATTTCGGTCGTGTATGAAACGATGGCGTCGTGAATGGTGACGAATACTCTGCGATACGAGTAAACGGAGGCAATCTGACGGCAAATCACCGCTATTGTTAGGCAGTCAAATCTACTTCGAGTCGCCTTTATCGATACCGAGCCGACTTGACAAGTCGTTACTATCAATCCGACGTACGTACGTTGAAACTAGCGTTAGGCGTCGATTCGAGACACGTCGCTATTTCAAGATCGAAAGCTTCGTTTGGAAATGGCGATTAATAACGATTTAAACTCGCGCGTCGCCGTTAATTATCCTAGTCGGGGAAATTTTAACAAACGTATAATTATTTCGACGATTCGGAACGGTATCGAACACGCAACAGTTTTCGCGTTAAAAGAACGTCAATTAGAATTTTCCCGAAATTTCATCCGACAATTACGTTACCCGTGAATTATTTCACGCGCGGCTGACAAAAATGTAACTCACGGACCGTCGAATTTAATCATCGCCGATGAAACCAAACGCAGTCGGGGAAAAAAGAGAAGCGAGTCAAGAGGGATAAAAAATAAATATCGGACCTGTTTGAATCGCCGCAAACGAGGAAATATCGAGAGCGGCGAGAGAGTTGGTCTCTGTCCATCGATAACCAAAGACACGCGTTCCGCGTGACGCGATATTTAAGTCGTCGCGACGCCAGGGCGTAAAATCGACGATCGAGAGGGTATTCGATTAGCATCGATCCGTAAACGAAAGAGTTTCGAAGAAAAGAATTTCGCGTAGAAGAAGAGATTCTCTTTGGAATATTTGCCAGTCGGTGGAATGGAATTATTTGCGTCGGATTTCAAGCGATCTTTGAAATATTCCGCGCGAAACGTTGGCCGAGGGCACGCCGGGAACGAGAGCGTGAAACTGCTGCTCGTTACGGCACTGTTTATTCGTTTCAATGAATGATAACGACGCTCTTTAATGAACACTGTTTTAAAACGATTACTTGATCGTCCGAATAATGAGCGGAATAACAATGGCGGTAATGAAAGCAGGTTAGACGGGATCGATCGTCGCGAGATTTATTTCGCGGTTTATTCTTCGCGGATGCTGGAAAGAACGGGGACAGGGGGGAAAATACAAAGAGAAAATGGAGCCGTTGGAGTGAAAATTAGAGGGAGATGTCCGGTATCGAGATATTATTCGAGCGTTGGCTCGGCCTCGGCCGACATGGCCGAGGGGAAGCCCAAGACTCAGCACATCTTCGTTAAAAGAAAGGACGGTATTCCCTAATACATATCTCGGATGGTCGGGCCAGCATCAGTCAGCGTTTCTAAACCACGGTAACGGAGACAAAACGAGGAAGCTCCCCGAGCGACCGGGTTCGCCTCGGACCAGATAAATCTTCGATAGTCCGCCATAGTAGCTTACCCTGAACCGGCTGCGTCCGCGTTAGAACCGCAAGAATATCCCTCACGGAATATCCCTCACGGAGTGGCTGCTTCTATTCCGCTTCTATTCACCAGCGAGCCGTCTGGAACCCCCCTCGCACTCGCCGGGCTCCTTCGCATTGTTTCCGCCGGGACTTTTATTTCGAGACTTGCCACGGCCCGGAATTGGCTCGCGTTTGAATTTCAAACGACACCGCCATCGGCTTAACGTACAACCGCGACGTCTCGCGGCTGCCGAGGAAAAGCACGGCGAAAAGCACGCCGGAGACGGGAAAAACGGAACGACCGAATATCTCTCGACGACTTAAGCGACTTAAACAACTCGTTCAGCCGCCTGATTACCCCGGCAAACTCCGAGTTCTCGGACCAAAAATCTCCCTGGAAGACGGGGCGCAACTTAATGCCAGTCAACCAGCAACTTTCCCACCGGCTCTCCTCTTTTTCGGATCTCCGACCACGAGGGTTCCGCGACGTGCATCGACGTCGAATTAGCGTCAGCAACCACGCGGTGCAAACTCCGCGTCATCTCTCTCTCTCTCTCTCTCTCTTTCTCCTCTCTGCTCTTCTATCCGCCGTTTCCCAACGGTGTTTTACGAATACTGGCCACCTACGGCGGAAGTGGTCGGAGGTCCGCCGCGTCGACGGATTCTGGCCGCAAGAAACTCCGGGAACACGAGAAGGAGATGTCTGGAAAGAGGAAGGATGAAAAACGATGATGGATGATCGAGAGGCTGGACGTTGATGCCTCGCAGCCTTCTACTCCGCGAGGTAAAACATTTACCGCTTATACTCTTGCCTGTTCTATTTTTTACGCAACTTACTCGCGAGTTGTAAATAATTCAGAAGCTTTTCTGAACAGGACGCCGGGCCTCGGGGCGTATAAAAATGCAGCTACGCAGGCAAGCGGGGAACCAAGCGGAGGTTTTTAAACGGCCAACTCGTCGTTGTTTATTTTAATTCCAACCCTGTCGACCGATGAAATAATTGCCTCTAATCGAATCCCATTAAACGCTCGGTCCTTTCCGAGAGACGTTTGTTGTTCGCGTCGTGGAAGGTTCGTCTAGCCGAAGTGACAGGCGTTCTTCGTCTCGAAGCAGCGAAACTGTCTTCCGTTCGCATCGAACTCGATAAAATATTTACGCGGTGGCTGCGAACGGTGTCTGAGCGAATGTCTGCAGCGAGACGCAACAGAGCTCCCGATCCATTCAGAATTTCTCGCTCTCGTTTCTCCGCTCGCTCCTCGAAAGTATGTTCTCTCGGCTGCGAGGGTAACGCAGCCTCGGTTGTTTGTCGAGGAGCAGCAAGTGAAATTAGTCGTCGTTCTGTCACCGTCAACCACCCCGGGTCTTTCTCCTTTCTCCCTTCGTCCCGTTGATCCTCTCTGTTCATCCCCTCCGTCGTCGTCGTCGTCGTTGCCGTCGTTGGAACGTTAATTCCACGAGACCTCGCGAGCCTACGAGCACGCACCTCGCTTCACCCTTTGCCGATTCACCTCGAAGAACACGCAAATGACTTCATTATAACCGTGTCTCTGCTTCCCTTCTCTCCTTCTCCCAATCTTCTCTTCATTTTCCGCTGCAACCGCGCCTTCGCCCCTCTAACCCCTCTGTCTCTGCTAGTCTGCTCATTTTCCGTTTTTATCTTCCCTTTGCCCGTGCCCTCTTCCTCCGTCCCCCTTCTTGCTCCCTCCCCGTTTACCTTTCTTTCCTCGCTTCCACTCCAAACCGGTCCCTTTCTCCCTGTTTTAATAGTCCTTCCTCTTCAATCTAGTTGTCTAGACGAGTCCAGTGATACAGGTGTACAGAACGAACGAACGAGGACAAAATGTCGGATATGACAATTGTCTAAGCTTCCTATTATCAGAGTCACAGACGCGACGTTAGATTATTATTTCCCTTATTTACAGTTCTTTCCCTTACTCCAGATGGATTCCGAGTGAAAGGAGATTCGAGGATTTTCTCGCGGGTCCTCGATGAAACTTCCGATTCCTATATATACCACACCTAAGGACACGAATGTTCCTAGAGAGGATTCCCACAGTTCCATATACCTTTGTCATAAAGAAATCTCGATATTTCCACTCGGTACCAAAGGGATTCGGGCTTTTTCGAAACTACCGATTGTCAGTTAGCCTCCTGTTTTCTACACGCGAGAGTTCGCGATAATTTGCACCCTAGACGAAGCGACGAGTCGTTTAAAAGAATAACCAACGATGAGAAGCGAGAATCGAGTATCGGAAACACGCGATATTGCATCGGCTGTAGAGGAGCAAAGCAGAATTCGCCAGCTCGGACTTATTTTTCCATCCGTGTCTCTCGTCTCGACGCACCTGTCACTGATATCTCGCGCCTGAGACTTGCTAGATACTCCACTGACACCGTCTCTTCGTATCCACTCTTCCTTCGGAGAAACCTTCTCAGACTTATCAGGTTTCGCAGACCAGCGTCTCGAGTGCAATTCGGGTTTTTTTCGAAACTCCCAATTGTCAGTTAGGGCCCTGCTTTCTACACGCGAAAGTTCGCAATAATTAGACGATAATTAACTAGGCGAAGCGAAGAGTCGTTTGAAAGAATAAGCAACGATGAGAAGCGAGAATCGAGTATCGGAAACACGCGATATTGCATCGGCTGTAGAGGAGCAAAGCAGAATTCGCCAGCTCGGACTTATTTTTCCATCCGTGTCTCTCGTCTCGTCGCACCTGTCACTGATATCTCGCGCCTGAGACTTGCTAGATACTCCACTGACACCGTCTCTTCGTATCCACTCTTCGTTCGGAGAAACCCCTCAAACTTATCAGGTTTCGCAGGCCAGCGTCTCGAGTGCGACGACGTAAAGAACAGCCGCGTCTTCGGGATATCGCGGAGACACATAAAGCAGAGAATGGTGGGTGGACTAACGAACCATCGGAGCGACAGCTGGCGGGAATAAAAGGCGGTAACAGCAGGAGGAATAATGCCGTGTTGCCGGATTCCCAAGGGGTGCTTCGGAGGACCTCATAAGGACAGCCGACAAGTCCAGTCGGGCTTACAGGGGCTTGCCGTAACCCTACGGCTGATAAATAACGATGGGCTAAGCCGGATCCGCCGGTTCTTCCAACCTTTTCTCTCCTCTCCTCTCAGCCCCGCTCCTTTCGTCCGCCTTTCGGCTCTCCCGATATCTAACTTACGATTAGCAGGAATTTACGAGCGGCTCGATTCGTATGCTTCCGTTGTTTGTTTCGCCGGGGAAATACAATGCGTGCCGGTACATTCGTATATCTTCGCCAGGAAAAGGAAACTGTTTTTGCACGCGCTCTTTTCCATAGGTCCCCTCGGGGTTATAGATTCGAGATACGCGCGGATTTATGACACTCGACAGTCGTTTAAACTACGAAGCCAGCCATTTTCAAGGATCCAATTACAATCTGATTTATAATGTGGAGAAACGTGCATACATCTTGCCTGAATTAAATAACCGAACGCTACGCGTTGCGCGTTTAATCTCTTTCCGTAATTATAATACTCGATAAATCTGCCTAATTTATTCGTTACGGAGTGTATTTCGACTGAAGCTATGGAACGATAGATCGATAAATAGAATCTAGAAGTTTCGGAACAGAGTGCGAGGAGGAAAATAAATTTCGGATAACGACGGAAGAAATTAATTCTTTTTATTTCGGCTCTAAACCAAGGGAAAGATAAAACGAAACAGCGATAGCGGTATAACTTTGTACGCTTGGAAAGAAACAGCAGACACCTCGTTCCCCTCCGTGTGTTTCGCGGGTTATGGGTCTTAACATATTTCTCATATGTTGGAACAGATTTCGGCCACTTTATTATCCTCGCAATATCCCAAACGGCGTATTATGAAACGACGTCAATTTTTAGACATCCACATCAAACCACGGAAGAAAGTGTACAGGGTGTCTCGTTCGAAAAATTTCGCGATCGATTAATTCTCTTAACACTAGATTTACGGACATTTTTAAATACCTATCTGTCTTGAGACCCGTTAGATTTACAGGTAAAGGAGACTACGTATTTTCTTAAAAAATAAGACCATGAGTTTACTTTAAATACGACTACGATATTAACAAACTTAATATAACCTGATTAAATCTATTAATATTGTATAATTAGAGATACTCACCCGTCAAATTGACGGGTCCCGTAAATCTAGTGTTAATTACACGATTCCGTGTAATTGACGCTAGGTTCACGAGCATTTTTTGTATACCTATTTTTACGGACACCCGTCAGATTTAAGGGTAAACGAAACCACGAATATTCTGTAAAAATCAAACGGCGAGTTTAATTCGAAAGCAATCGCGATATTAATATGTCAATTAAATCCGTTAATATCGTATAATTGGAGCAACCCACCCGTCAAATTGACAGATCGCGTAAACCTAGCGTTAAAATAACCACGTAACCTCTCGCTGAATTTGATTACAAAATTTCGAAGCCGAAATTGAAAGAATACGCGTTTAACCTCTCTGTCTCTCTGACGTACCGAGTTCGCTGTATATCGCTAAGAATGTGAGCGAACATTTGTTTGTTCGAGAACAACCAGCGGGAAAGTTTCAATTTCGCGACGCAACTTGTCAACGGGGTAAGGATAGCGAGTCTGCAGTGATTCATGGCCGGGAGTGTGTACAAACGGCGGATTAAACCGAGACCCTTTAACAAGCACATTTCGCTCCTCGTAACCAGAAAAATATAAAGCCCGGATAATCCAGGCCGGGGGAACTCCTTCTTCCGGATTTTATACGCTCCCCTTTCCGGTTCGGCTGCACGCGCGGCATTACGACCTCGCGCGCGTATATCCGTCGTTGAAACCTCCCTCAAGACGATTCCCCGATATCTCCAAGGTTCCCTGTGCCTTGTTACGATCGCCGACAGAGCGGCGCGTTTCACAAAGCGCGCCGCGGCTGATTGCAGCGCGGAAAGCGCCGCGACGCATGCAATCTCGCGCTCCCCGACCCTCTCGCGTTTACTCGCGGCTTTATCGCGGCTTTATCGCGGCCGGGGCATAATTCCGAGGGATCCGTCGAATCGACGGGGGGCCCCCCGCGATTTTTCATCCGGCGAAAAATCCACCGGTTTCGATCACCGCTTGTTTCTCTCCCGGCCTCGACATCCTCGCGGCTCGTAAACTCCGCGGCTGTGTCACGGTTTTACGATCCGCGACAATTTCGTCAGCTTTTCAACCCCCGACCACCGGCTATGAAATCGAGCGACAGGGAAAAAGACAGAGAGAGAGAGAGAGAGGGAGAGGAGAAGAGAAATTTCACGGGAAGCGTCGTTATCGCTGACCGTTCCTTCGATTTACTGCTCGCTGTTTTACGCTTCTTTCGGCCGCGATTAACGCGCGGACTCGTATCTCTCGCGTCGTTTCGTTCCTACCCTTCATTTCCGAGTTATTGCCCGTGTAGCCGAGCAAAGTCGCGATAATAATCGACCCGCCTCACGGATCGCTCTAGCTTTTCCATTTTCTTTTAATTCAATTCGCTAAGAGAATCGGAGGACGTTTCCTTTCGCGATGATTCCAAAGGAGGGAAAAGGATAATTCTCCCGGAGAGAAAAGAGGGTCTGGGAATCGACGTCGAGGAGGATTTGTTATCGCGAGCATCGAGACAGGGGAATTGTTAAAATGACTTTAACAGTTCGTTTGACTGGTCGTTAGTTAGGTTCGTTCGTTAAACGGGGAAACGGCGCGGAGTGCAGCGACCTTTGAAGCGCGGGGGGATGAAAATTAATCAAGCATATTTACCCGGCGGAAGTGGCTGGAAATGGCACGACAAAGCGCGACGAGCAGGGGTTACTTTAATTCGGGATTAATACGGCTATCCCCGGTTACGAAACGCGACGGGGAAAAATATAAACACGCGAACAAATATCGCGCAGTCCTTGAGCCGGCAGAAGGGAAATACGCGCTTGTTTGCCTGTCGAATTTTCCCCCGACGAACGTCAAAGCTCGGCGTGCATCCGTGGCTACGTTTTAATTGCGTCGGGAAACAGCAGGTAATTAAGCGTGCTTTCATTTACAAGTGGCCGGCCGAATTTGCGAAAATAATCGACCAAGGATATCGCGATTCGCAGCAAAGGCTTTGCCTTCCGCCCTCTTCCGACCTCTTCCGACCACCGCCGCGATTGATTAACACCCGCTGAGCCATCTTTCCGCGGAAATTCGTTAAAGTACGGCCGTTTCATTATCGGAGACAGTTTTCCCGTTGTTTATTCGCCCTGTGTTCCCAATCAGCCGGCGAAATAACGATCGGGCAGCTGGATCGAAACAAAATGAAATTCTAAGTTGCAGGTCAGGCCAGGGAGATAATTCTGCCGGTTCTCCAACGGGAATCAATTAAACGTGCTCGTTTCAGGGTATTAGCAAAACTCGCTAGGATTCATTAACGTTCAACATTCGCGCAAATCTACGTTCCTATCAATTAACGTTAAACCGATATCGCGTTATACAGAGTTGCACGTAATTCGGATTATGCTCACGTCCGTAGGCCAAGCAGCGAGCGAGCGCGAGCGCGCGAATTAGAGATATACAATAATTACGTCATAACGAATTAATTCCCGTTAGCCTGAACGGGCTGGAATAACGTTGCCGGCGTTCATGAAATTACCCGGCATTCGTGTTTTCCTTCCCGTCAAATTACACGCGTAATACCGCGTTCCTCGCGCTAGGCGGCCAGAGGATTCCGGACGGTAACCGCGCGTCTACGCGACGCTCAACGACCAACCCTGGATTCGAGGCTGATTCTCGGGTGATTCCAGGGTGATTCTAGGGTGATTCTAGGGTGTTCGCAGGGTGGTTGGAGATGCATCGGGAGGCTGCTCCGAGCCAGGATCCGGCATTCGTCCTTTTGTTCCGGTCCTTAGCATTGTCTATGGATCCGGCCTGGTCCCTCGAGTCCCGGAAATCCCGTCCCCGTGGCGCTCACTCGATCCCTCATATCCCCGGGGAACTAGTCGTGCATACGTGCAATAGGACTACCAGTTTACTGGCGCGGTCAAATATTTACACGTGCTCCCGTTCCCGGGCTAAACACTCCCGATGACTGGTACGACCTTTGGGAATAAGTCGCATTATTCCCACCAGTCAACAGACCTCCGCGTCGACACGAAAATTTATTCTCCGTCCTCGAAAGCTCCAAGACACACCGCACACCGGTCTGCTCGCGATCGCTGCGCCCTGATTATCGTCTAATTATCGGCTTTCGCCCTCGGTAACGCGCACACCGGCTATAACCCAGAGTTCCTGTTCCCCTGGAATTTCCGAAACTTGCCGCGAAATATCGGGCATTTTCCGATGCGAAAATCGATGCTCTCGGTACGGCTATGATGAAGCGAATCGCGATAGGATATTTTGCGAAATCAGGTACATGGAATTCGAACGCTCTTCCACGATCATCTTTCACGCGATTGCTTTCGCCGGGTGTTTCAGAAGTATAACTTAACTTTTTCATTTACCTATTACGATTGATCGAATCGTGGACGAAAATGCCGTTGAAGTTTTACTTTCGGGGATACTTGAGATCCCGAAGAACACCACGAAGGATATAAAATAGATTCGAGACTATTCCCAAGAAATTGGCATTATATTATATTACAATTGGCATAAATTGGCAATGCCCTATTCCTAGTATTTGCGAACAAAGCCAAACACTCGACGCTAAGGAATTCAGTAATAAGCATCAAGGATATCTCAGCCCTGCGTAACTCGAGAAAGATACACGCGACATCTTACACCTACTTTATCGCGTAAACGCGCTGTCGTGGCGATGAGATCTAAACGATTTAATCAAACCCTAACTCACTTGCACGTTCCTTCCATGGGTGATCCACCGACGAAGACCTCGTTCCGCAATATCCACCGAAGAATCGTGCCGAACGGAGAGCTAATCAACCGTTCGGTTCTGGGAAACAGCTCGTAACTCGTGGACGGCGAGAAAGAGCGTGTTTAATCCGGGAATCTCGGGGCGATCTTACCCTCGTTTGTCCGGGGTGAAAAAGTTTCGGGGAGAGGTTCGAGGCCGGATCCTCGAGCCTGACGGATCGCCCGGCGGTCGGCTTATGGACCTCTCGATTGCAGTTCGAGTCGAAATGAAATATGCAGGCGGATCGGTGGCCGCGCGGCTACCTGGGACGACCGTCGGCCCATTTATGTCCGTCGACCGGAAGCCGCCGGTGCATTATTAATGCGCGGGCCCGATAGTTCTCCGCCGCGGAAGCTGCGCGTGACACGTACAAATGTCCGTAGTCGCGTCATTAGTCCCGAGTACACCGGATATGTCGGCTGAGTTTTCTCTCGAAACATTCGCCTCCTTCCTGTCTCTCCCGTTTTTCCCAAATTCCACGCGTCGCGGCGTCTCGGCGCGCGCACGCCGGCTAATTGCATCAGCATTGTCACGGCCGATTAGGGTGTCGACGCGCGTCGCAGTAATTATCGGCGTAATTACGAGGTCACGGCAGTGGCACGCATATCCGAGGCACAGAGACCGGGCTGTGTCGGGAATCTAACGCGAAGCCGAGAGCAAGCCGCCGCGTAGACTAGCCGATCGTCAAAGCGGATGAAAATAATCAACCAAGTGGATAGCCGGATGTTCGGAAAGTGGCGTTACGCCGGGACGATGTTATTACCGGGGTCCCCGGTCCCGAGCGAAAATAACGCGGAATTTACTCGCGGTTTCGTGCGGATCCCTAATAGAAACGACGGAACAGGGACGTTCGATCTTATCGCGGGATTTGATCGAACAGGGGGCATGTAGATGGCCCGGAGTACTTTAATCTTCCCCATTGGATCGAGCCCGACCGAGGAGATTCGACATTACGACCGGTTACTTTCCAACTTTCCTCCGGCAGAAACTCAGCGCTTTGGAAAACTTGTTCGCCCGTATTTATGACAGCTGCGGCGACGCTGCTCTGCGGCTCTGCTTCTCCACCCTTACAGCGTAGGGGAAGAAAAACCAACGGAGGAACGAGAATGAGGAATCGTCCTCTTCGCGCCGATAAAGATTCCGACATGCCGTGGCGCGGTTAAGTTCCATTAAAATTCGATTGAAATTCGACGAGATTGTTTCGAAGATGAGGGAGGGGAATTTGAAAGAAATTTCGGTTTAATTCGGCCAGAAATTCTCTCTCGCCGACGGATCGAGTCCGGATCGTCCATCTAATTACCTCGCGGCCGGATTTTAAAAATTCCTCGGCGCTGGAAGACGGAACGGGATCACGGATGGACAGACGGGATTTCCGGCCACGTCGTTCGTCTTCGTTACATTAATTCAAAGCCCTGGGATCTCGGGTCGGGGAGCCTTCAACCCGTTCTTTCCTTCTCCCCCCGACCGCACCCTTTCATCGGGATCTCACCTAGAACCATTCGTTATTTGGTAATGCGGAGGAAGACGCGGCAGAAGAAAGAGATCCTTGCGCTTCCTCTTGATTAAGCTGCCTCCGCGGCTATTCTCTCTCTTTCTCTGCTTCGCTCCGGTTCCTAATTTTTCCTCCGGAAAACGGAGAATGCCTCGTTCGACGCGCGTTTTACGCGGTCGCTCAAAAATTCGAGTACGCGCTCGTAAATATTCCCGCTTTACGGCCGCTATTTCTTCCCGTATTACGCAGCTGCGGATCTCAGCGGAGCGCGCGCGGAAAGGGAGAAGAATTGATGGCGGAATTAGTAACGTCTTTTTCCTTCGTTTAAGGTCGCGAGGAACGACGCGTTGTCTCCCGGGTGTAGATGCGAAAGAATCGTCCCGTTATAAATTCCGCAGCGAGGAAGCGTCTGGTTTCCGGGGAAGACAAAATTCCGGCGAGCTTGATTAAATTCTGCGAGAGAAAGATCGGATTTTCCGGAGAGTATCATCCGAAACAAACATTATCCCTCGTCACCTTCGACATCCACGCGGACCGTTCCTCCATTACGGAGTTCGTGGACCAGATGGAAGCCGGTTTAACCGCTGGTAACTCGCGATCCTGGTAACTATTCGACGCGACGACGCGTGGTTCCTAGTTCTTTCGGAGGCTACTTAAGCCGCGTCAAAGTTACCCGGCATCCCAGGAATCTCGGTTCCTCGAGTTTCCGTTCGATGCAAAACTCCGGCAAGTGGGCGACGACTGAGAAAGAGGGAGAAAGAGGGAGAAAGAGCGGATCGATGTGGATCGACGAAATGATTCATTGATTCAACGCCCTCGCGTTCCTCTCCGCTGCGCGGCGAGTCCTCTTTTTCCTCTTGATTTCGGCGGAAGGCAAGCTTCCACTTCCGTCCCTTTCCGCAAACTTTTCCACCTAGCCGATCTCTTTGTCGCCGGCGGAGCCTCGAGAGGGACACCAGCCACTCCCGGAAGGAATCTTTCGCTTCCTTCTGCTCCATTCCGAGCAGCCAGTCGCTTCCACAGGCGCCTCGATCGTGATTGGATTACCGACTAACCGAATCAAACTCGCGATCGTGAATTATGATTTCGTTGGCACGAGGACGGATCCCGAATCAGGACGCGGCAATTAATTTTTCCGCGCGCAATACTCGCGGAAGAGAATGGAGCGGCTCGCGATGGAAGACTGTCGTTTAGAGTCNCCCGGCCGCGTGTTTTTCATCGACCTTTCGCGTTTTCGGCCGATCGATCGGCGCCGGGACGGTCGGAACCGACGCTGTTTCGTCTCGAGATTAATATTTCGCGCCGGGACGCCGCTCGGCGAGAAAAACCGAAGCGGCAGGATCAAGGAGAACGACGCTCTTCGAATAGAGACGAAGCGTGCCCGCTGCACGGTGCATTCATTTTCATCGCGGCACGAGTTTCCGCGCGTTTTTTACAATCACGCGCTTTCTATCCGCCCTCCATCCTTTACAATTTCCTCGACGTCTCTCGAAAGAACAATTTTTTTCCCCCTCTTTCTTTTCCTCTTTCTCTCTGTCCCGAAAAGTCTCAGGGAACGTTCGACGAAATGAAACGGGGAAATTTTCGCCTGCCGTTTCGGTTCCTTTTCCACCGGTGTCCTCGTCGTTCCGCTTTGCTCCGTTCCCGCGAAACGACCGATAAAATGGCGAAACGGACCGCGTCGCGATTTTGCAAACCTCTCTCCTCGATTTTTCTCTCGCTCGTCTCCAGCACCGCGACTCCCCGTTTGCGAAATCCTTTTACGACCGCTTTCTTTGCCCTGTCCGCTCTATTTCCCCCGGCAAAACCACGAAACAAGCCCTACTACCGATTCTTTTCCTCTTTCAACGACTCCTTCGACCGATAAACCCTCGCGAATTACTATTCTCTCGAACGATATCGACCGCGGGCACAGCCCAAACTCTCTCCCGCGTTAAACATTTCCTACTCCTCCAGCGATTTCTTACGGATCCTTCTTAACCGTGATTTTTCGCGTGTAGAATTAACTTAAGACAGATACCAACCGCTATAGACAAACACCGAACGACTGGTCGCTACTGCTTCGCTTCGAATTCGAGAATCGACTAGCTAAAACTGTCGTCGACTGTAACACGAGGGAATTAACGCGTCGTTTCTCCGACGACGAAAAGAGTCACTCGCGAAAAGACGAAAAAGTGGTCGGCGAGTTTTCTCCGAGCTGCCAATCAGTCGGAAAGGTCAGCAGGACAAACCTGCCTCTGGCCGAGGTATTTGCCGCGTGTCCCCGTCTAATTTCGAATGTTACCGTGTTAGCCCTGTCGACAGAGGGACGGCCAGAGCTCGCGATGAATCAGCTGGACGTGCTTCACCGGTAATTTTGGATGAAGTACGGCCGCCACGGGAAATCTGGCGACGAGTGACGCCTCGCGTCCCAACGGAACGTCGGAAATATCCTGGTTCTGTCCTCATCATCGGCCTCCGCTTCACCGATCGCCCGCGTCCCTTCGCCCTATATCGCTGGCCAGCCCGTTGCGCGTCACCGCCGTTGACATTCGCCTGCCAAAAATCCAATCTCTGCCCGATTCTCTGCGAATTTCCATCGGTGGATTTCCTCGCGAGCAAACAGACCGAGGCCTGGCGGAATCACCCTGGCGTACCAGCCGAGGAGATCACTCGGATTGCTGGTTCGCGGAGATTTACCGCGTTCCGCGGGACAAGGGGCCCGTATATCCGGAAGATTGCGAGGCCACAAAGTTGCGAGGGGCTGGAGTCAAGCGGGAGGAAAAAGGCTGTCCCCGGCACAGAGGCGCAGCGAAGAAAGGACCTCCGGCAATTCCCAGGGTAGAATCCCCTTAATACCCGAACAATGCGTGCACGCTGTTTACCAGCCGAACATATCCGACAATGGGAACACTTTATCCGCGCCGCGGCGACCGAGCTTCTTCCAGCGTTTCCCTTCCGGCCGCCGCATCGTCTTCGGGCTTCCGCAGCCCGCGCTGCAATTCCATTCGTTCCTCTCCACATGCCTGCCCGTGTTACCCCATATTACGCCGTATTACCGCCCCGTCATACACGGGGCCAAATTGAACCCGGCATTCCGTCCTACGCTCTTTCCCTGCCCTTCTCTCTCTCGACCTCTTCCCTCTTCGCGCTCCACTTTGCCTTTTTCTATCCTCTCCGACGTGCCACCGAATACCCAACGAAGAGTGGGAATCCGGGCCAAGCTGTCGCGTTAAATTCGGCTTCGACGAATTCGGTCGCGGTTGAATTCTGGGTCTGGTTCTGGTTCACTGGAATTCTCGGCAATGGCGAGTTAGGTCGGGGTTCCGTCGTCGCAACGAGTCAACGAGGGAATACCAGCAGACGAGACTTTCCACGCATTTCCCTATTTTCGCTAGCTTCTTTTCTCGTGTCCCTCGTCTTCGCTAAACTCGGTTCTCGCGAATTAGATCGGGATTCGATCGAGGTTCGGTGGGATTCTCGGTAATTGGGGAGTTAGGTAAGGATTCTGACGACGAAAAGTATCAACGAGGAGATACCAAAACCGAGCGTGTGACGAGACTTTCACGCATTTCCCTATTTTCGTTTCCTTCTTTTTTCGTATCACTCGTCTTCGTTGAATTCGGTTTTAACGAATTCGATCGAGGTTCGGTGAAATTCACGGTAACGAGAAGTTAGGTCAGAGTTCTTAGGTCGACGAAGAGAGTCAACGAGGAGAGACAACAGAGCCCGCGTGTAACGCGCGTAACACGCGTCGCGACGCACCCCGTAACGACTCGATGCGTTTCCCCATTTTCTTTTCCTTCCTTTTCGCCTCTCCTCCTGGTGCTCCTGTTCGCTGGCGTAGGATGGTAAAGAAGAGGCGTTTATTGTGCGCTCTGTTCGTTACTGAAATACTCGCGAGGCGATTGTTCGCGGCGAAAGCGGGACTGCGGGCCTGAAAAATGGAATCGCGCGAATGCCTCGCGTCTCGCGAGACGCCTCTTTCTTCCGTGGCGCTTAATAACGAGCTGCAAACGGCCGGGCCGGATGGAACGCGTCGCGGCGAAACCTCGGTGAAAACCCTCGCGATGAGATTTTATTTTCCTCCGCGACGGCCGCTTGAAATTCTTTCAACGAAATAAGCGTATAGAACGGATCGTCGCGCTTTGTCGGCTTTCGCGGGGAATCCGGAAGAACACGCGACGCCAGGGACGTAGCTACCTCGTTGATCAGAGCCAGGGCGTCGAGCGCCGCAGGAACGTTCTGTTGATTTAGCGAAATAACGCGGGAATTAAATATTTAACTTCCTCGGATTCTTCGCTGGATTCGCGTTACCTGTTCCAGGAACGAACGAACAAACGAACCTCGGACCTCTTCCAAGGAAACCTAATAAGGGGAATTGCGACGAAGCGATCGCGCCGAATTCTCCTTCAGCGGACAAGGACATGGTCATTTGCATTGGAAACGCGAGGGAAACGGTCGAGCCGAACAAAAGACCCTCGGTCGAAAGACTGGAAATATTTCCCGCATCGAAATCTATCTTACACTCCCTCTAATCGTTCTCGAATCGAATTTCCAAGCGACTCGCGGAATTTGCCAAAGAATTCGCGTCACTCCGGCTCAGAAATTTCGACCTAGGGAAATCTTTCACCGATACCTAACGCTCCGGCACTTAGCGACAAGCTCGAAGATTTTCCAACAATTTCCGCAAATGTGTTCGGGAAACCATTTACCGGTACACCGTGTAAACTTGCTCGGACTAAGCTGCAAACTCGGGCGTAAACTTGTCTAGCCTTGTAACCTTGTTGCGAACTTCTTTGCTAACTGTATCTCTGGAATTAGAAATCCAGCGGATCGTGTGCTCTTAGCAGCTCGCGTCTGATCACGGATGGCCTTTGCTACTCGTAACCCGGTTTGATCCAACGCCGGCTCCGACCACTTAACGGTTATGCGAGCACGCCGGAACGGGGCAAGGCCGGGAACAGGGGAGGAACAAGAGCGGAATAAACGCAGGAATGGCTGCGTCGCGACGCGTAATTACCTATCCGGGAAGCATCGGCTTTCCGGTAACTGGGAAAACAATTTGCACGGAGGGAAACGCGGCGAATTAACACAGCGGCGTTAATTGCGTTTCGGCCAGCCGGTTCCGTGGATCTCCCTAAAAGCGTCCCATTTTTCCCAAAGGCAGCGGCACGCTCGACCAAAACCAGCGGAAAAGAACGCCGGTGTAACAGGATTTCAGCAGTAGCATCTAACCCAACGAGGATTTCGCGTGGTGGAAGAATTACAGCCGCCTCGATGCCAGCTAACGACCCTGCCTTCCCTCGGAAACGATGAAATCTTGGAAGAAGGCTAAGTAAAACGCGTTTACCCTTTCGTTCCGACTAGATCCTTCAAAATTCCAGCCTTCAAAGCTCGCCGACTCTTCCCGTCGCCGTTCAGATCCGATTACCGACACCATCCCGCATCTCTTAGTTCCGTCGACTGGCCGTTTGGCTCGACTCAAAGAAAATGAACCGTAACCTCTCGGTTTCGCCGATTCACCTTTAATTCGAGGCAGTGACGGCGAAGAAACAGGAATGCCGAGTCGGCGGCGAGCCGCAAACCAGTGTTAGCTAAGTGGAAAATCAAAGGTAACGAGAAATCGATTCCCGGACAGCCGGTTTGCTCGCGTTCGCTGCTCGCTTCCGCGAGATATATGGGGCCGTGTCGGCGCGGACGGAAACTCGTGTCGGGTGAACGGTGATGAAACAAGAGGGAGCTTCGACTAGCCCGGCCGTGTTGCAACCCCCGGGAACATCGTCGAAGAAGAAGCGAGCTAGTCGGAGAAGGACCAGACGAGAGATAGAATCGAGACTGCTGAGCCACGAGGTTGGTTAACTCGCTCTGAAAATAATCACGAACAGACGCTCGGTTATGTCTCTTTCACGACCGGTCGAGAGATCCTCGGATCTTACTCGCTCCTCCCGGACCGACTCTTCCATTCGGATTTTGATAATCGACGGGATTATGACGGATGCGTTGGCCGTGGCAGACTCGCGAATTTGCGACGATTTCCAAGACTATTTTCACGTCGTAATGGCGCGATTCCCGGGACCATTGTTCGCGACGGAGCGCGATCGACGCGGCGACGGGCGTCGTAAAATCGACGTATAAGTTTCACACCCGCGATTTTAACGCCGCGTCGTCCGGACCAGCGTCGTCGTTCCCGTTTATCCGCGAAATCCCGGGCACGACGTAGAAGCATCGGTAGCGCCGGTGTCGAAAGTCCTGCGCTCGAGTTTTATCAGCGTCGAACGTCTCGGGGCGACGCGTGTAACTAAATCAATTTCAGCATCGCGGCAACGCGTGTTTCCGGTATCATGCCCGAGCACGATCCTTCCATTAGCGTTTAAGTGGCTGAAATTCTGCGAACCAGCCGAACGCGCCGGGCTCTACCCGACGTAAACTGACTTCTATTAGAACACAACACGATGGTAATCCCGTTTCAAAACGCGTGGCCGCGTTCAGCCTTCGAGCGACTCTTCAACGGTTGCTTTCAACGGCTAATGAAACCGGACAGCTGAAACAAAATCCTACAAGGGGAAACCTAATCTCGACGTTAGCAACGCCGGTGAAACAGCGAGAGTAACCGAGGCGGAACCACGCGGCCAGACTCTGTTTTACTAAAAGGCGCCGTGTACCTCTTTGAGGGCCGAGAGAAATGCCGGTAAATCGAATAACAAGCCGGATCGTTGCTAGCTTGAGTTAGCTTCGAGCCCTTCGATTTTCACTCTCGCGTCGCGAATCCCCGAATTTTTCCCCGAAACGTTCGATAAAAGGATAATCGAGTTACGCACCGGGTGTTCCGGGTTACTGCGACGCCGACGTAAATTACCGTGCGTAAATAAGCAACGAGGGTTCCTCGGATTAATTAATTAGCGGCGAATATTACGGGAGATATAGTAGCGATGGTTGACAGCGAAAGGAGCGCGTGCCTGGAAGGGAGAGTCGGGTAATCGTATAACAAACACCGGCTGCTAAACACCGGAAAGCTTGCACCGGTGTGTTCCTCGGCGATGCCGCGTCTTGGAAAAGGACGCCGCTGTCGATCTGGTTAGACACCACGGCGACGCCGCAACGCCTGCAACAAAAGAAGATCAAGCGCGTTAGCTTTCGAGTTTAAATACTCGGGGAAACTTCTCGCGAAACTGTCTACGGAAACTTCCCGTACGCGATTTCAACTCGGATTTACGGGCAAAACGTTTCGGAAGCCGAGCGAAAGCCTACAATTGCATCTCGGGATGCAAAAGACGTATACCGGATAAGCTTCCGTCGAGAATTGAATTGTGTACTTACCCTCTTGTCCTACGATTCGATGGCACGTGTCGTAATCTGCGACAATTCGCGTGTCGAGCCGTTTCGTCCGAACACTGCGAAAAATAACACGCAACTGAGCGACGAGACGAAGCGAGTCTGGCCTGTGTTTACATCGGGCCGCGTCTCGAGCCACGGCCTTCGCGACGATCGCAAAATATTATCGCCAAGTCTCCGTTCGTAAGTCATTTAATACGTCACACGAATCGTATCGTATGGTTATAAAATAAATCGACGCTATCCTTTCTATTAATACTTTATTCGCCTTTACTACAATTTTCTTCTATTAATACCATACACCTCTATTCCTCTATGGTGACTCACTCACGACGCCTAATTTTCGCGAAATAAATACTGCAGTGCACAAAGAACCCTCATCTATCGGTGTTTCGGCACCGCAAACGAGTGAAATACAAATGCATCTGATAACTTATAGTACGTTATTAATCGTACGCAGATTTTAATTATTTATCCCTTTCCCCTTTCTATTCATTCCCGCATCAAGTTCCGTCTATTTTCATCTCGCGACCGAATTCCCCGCCGTCCGTATGATCGTAAATTACGTTACATAAGTTCGGCGGGTTTGTGTTATTTAATTTATACCCCGCCGCGATTCTGGAATAGAGCACGCACCGTTAATGGAAAGCGGAATCTTTAAAAAGTCTGAATTTTTCTATTCATTCCCGCATCAAGTTCCGTCTATTTTCATCTCGCGACCGAATTCCCCGCCGTCCGTATGATCGTAAATTACGTTACATAAGTTCGGGGGGTTTGTGTTATTTAATTTATACCCCGCCGCGATTCTGGAATAGAGCACGCACCGTTAATGGAAAGCGGAATCTTTAAAAAGTCTGAATTTTTTATTCAATTCCCTATCACTCGCTCTTCCCCAAGCACGGCGGTGACAAAAAACGTGTTTTTGAAATGCACGCGGAACCCAATCACGATCTGAAATATTCATTTTACAAAGAGAAAATAACTAAAAAATAGATCGGCGTTCGTCCCGCGGGAAAATGTTTCACCGTGGTCCCACACGGCGAATCCACATTTCCGACCATAAATTACACCGGGGAACGTATCACCCTGCCGATCTTTTTGCGTTCTTATCGTCGAATATAACGAAGCCTCGTTTCCCTGTCCAGTCCAGTCTCGAATGGAAAGTCAGCGGAATTTCCGAATTTTTCCCGAAGGAAGCGTCTGTTTCCGGCATTGGCAGCGGTTTTTCAACGTCGATGGATTTGCCTGGACGCGATTCGCGTATCTCGAAGCGGACGGGAACGCGTTCCGCGGGATTTTTCGCGTATCGGGATCCTCTGTTCAGATCTCGGCGAAGGAGGAGCGGTCGGGGAAAAATCTGGCTGGCAGGAAATAAAGTTACGGCGACGCGTGAACGGGGAGCGGGTGCTTTGAAGTCCGATGAAAAGGAGAGGGTGAAAAAAAATCTAGGGAAAGGGGGAGAAAGAGGAGGAGAACGAGGTCGCGTCGGAGCGACACGCGATCTTTGATAGGAACGCGGAATCGAAAACGTTTGCCATTCAAAAGGAGAGTGGAAACGAGGAGGAGAAAAAGGAGAACGATCTCAATCAACGCAGGAGGAAACGCCGCGGAGAGAGAGAGAGAGAGAGAGAGAGAGATGAAACCGGCGAAAATTACCGTTTCGCGATCATCGCGTTGAAAGCGCGACTCAAAGGTTCCATTGTAAGCCCGCCGCGGCGCGAAATCTCCGATGAAAAATCGCTTCGACCTGTTATTGGCTCGCTGAGACCGAGCTTAAGCACTACCTTGAACCAGATACCATCCTCGAATTTTCCCTTTCTCCCTGGAATTTCCCTCCGAAAGATATCGACTCCGTGTCCAGTCGCGTGTCATCGCATTCGAAATCTCCTACATAACTGTCCAGAGGTTGCATCGTAAAGCAATGTATTTCGTGGAAAAATATGATGTTTATTATACAAAAACAAAAACGGGGAGGAAAGGATCGCCTCCAAATCGCTAGAACGTAGAGTTTATTTCGGTTTTTATACAATAGGGACCCACGCAGGTGAAAAACCAGAAAACGAGAGACAAAAGACAAGACGAAGTTTTTTTTTGGTATTTACTATCTACCACGACAATTCCCACGAATTTTCCTGGAAAAGGTATCGACTCGGTGTCGAATCGCGCGTGATCGCTTGCCATGGCTGTGATCGCGTATCCGAAGCTTGCTATAAATTTCGCAGGAAAAGGTGTCCAGTGGCGTGTCGTCGCTCGCCATAGCTCTCGTCTCTTATCGCGTCCCGAGAATCAGCAGCAACTTGCGCTAGTCTAACGCGGATTTAATCGGTTTAATCGAACCTCGCGCTGTTCCCCGAGCAGCCGAAGAACTTAGAGGCAAACCCGTCGATCCCGAGATTCGTCCACGGACACCGGGTACTCACGACCATTTGCATTAATGATGCGAGCGTCGTGCGTCGCGACGCGCTCCCGTCCGATCCCTGTCAGCAACCCCGAAGAACAGGGAGAGCTCGCCGGACGCATCGATTATTTACCGGTTGTTTGCTTCCTCTAGAAAGAACCTTGAATTAAAGATCCGCTCGCTGATTGCTCGCGCAACTTCCTCGACTTGCTTCGATCGATCTGGCCGTCGCTTCGGCAACGAATTAGATCTCAGGGTGAACCGAGATCGGTATTAAGCTTCCGCGATTGTTCCGGAGAGAGGGAGAAAGGGATTTTTCGATTCTTTTCGCCGGAGATCCTCGAAGCGAACGAATGGCAGAATATCCGAGGGTTTACTTAAGAGGAGAGGAAGTTCGGATAATTGCGTCGTCAACTTGGAAGGAAGTTGGTTAACGGGCCGAGAATTAACCACTCGACGCCGACAGGCTCGATGTAACGAGACCGTCATGCGAATCGGTTGACTGGATAAATCGGGCAAGAGAATGGGAAAAGTGCGCGTTCCCGCGATTTCACGGTTCCGGAAGCGTGCCGGGAACTCGAGCACGCCTGGTCCCTTCGTGTCTGCAAACTTGCCGAAAACGATTAAGGAATTTGCATCTGGCCCATCTAGCCCGGAGCGGTGTCGGTCACCATAACAGCTGCTTTTCACGCGCTACGTTGCCCGATAGTTTGCTTAATCGCCGGTGTAACGGTTAAATTGCTTCTAATAAATGCATCAGCAACCTCACCCTTACGGGATCTTGGCCGATTAGTTCCTTACGGCCAATCGTTAATAAATTATCCATCGTCAGTCGCTTATTAGCCGCACGGGCAGCTTCCAATTACTTCCGCTCGCTGGTTAAAGCGTAGACATTCGTTTGTCCGACGCGTGTTTCTCTAACTCTGACCGGATATTAATTATTCGATCTAATTCTTAATCTCTTATTCCGTTTCATCTCGGCCAGAATTTCGCCTGTCGCTCGTTTCGTTCGGTCCGGCAGCTAAGAATTTTTTCGCGTATGAAATATAATATTAGCTTTCACGCTGCGCCGAGGAATATAAAAATTGTAACGCCGGAAGGACGGTAATTCGAACTAATTCGAAACTTCCCTTATAAAAGCTAATTCGAAACTTTCCCGTTATAAAAGCTTTTCACGATAACACGCGGTTTCTCGTTAACAACTGCCGAGCCTGTCTTATTTTCCCCGGCTACTTCTAGGAATAACGCGTGTTTACTTATTCGGATAATATCGAAATCAAGTAAATGAATCTAGCTTCTCGATGCTTTAAACACGGCGCGAGTCGCGGGACGAGTTTAGAAACACCAAGGGACTTTGTTTATCTATGGGAAACAAAAATTGATTATCATCGGACGCGTATGACGCTGATTTCGCGATGAAAATCGGTGAGCCGATACACGCTGGCAGCGATCGCGTTAAACGACGATAACAGCGTTATCGTCCTTTACATTCGAGCTGCGAGGTTAAAGCAATTGCACGCGCGAAAGTCGCAGCACGATTGCAAAGAGTCGGTGGAAAAAGGATCGGAAAATTCGGGTATTTGGGTGGCGGTTCGCCCAGGGAAAACAGCCGGGGATGGAACGAAGCGCGAGAGCGATATTATTTTTTTAACGAGCAGCAGATATCTCGGTCGGAACGAGGAGTTTGCAGGCCATTAAACCTCACGCAGATCCGCAAATTAAACGCTAAATAACGAAGGAAAGTTGCGCGAACGATTGGTTCAGAAGCAGGTTGAAACTGGGAAAGAATCCGAGGCGAGGGAGGATGGATAAGCGTGATCGGGTTTCCGATCGCGGAAGTAGGCTTTCGCCTCTGATTAATTAGCCTCTCGTTGTAGTTTCGTGTTTCCTCCCGCGATCCGCCCGATTTCCTCGTTAAAATCGCGAAGAAAAAGGAAGAAGCGCGGAGGAGGAACGGCGGGCGGAGGAAGCGGCGGCGGTTTTGCGGAATTCGTAATAATCGATGAGTTTCTTGCCCGTTAATCCCGGCTTGGGAATTAATTAGTACGGAATCGGCGGCGGAATCGAAACGTTCTCGCCGATAACGCGATCGGCAAACTCGTCCGAACTTTGCCTCGCGTAATCGCTAACTCGACTCTTATTCGAGCCACTAATTCACCCCGCGATGAATGGCGACACGGCGAGCTGATATTGGAAATCGGGACGTTACGCTTGATAATTACAAACGCTTGCGAATTCGCGCCTGGCTTGGATAGAAATTACAGGGGAACGTGGCTCGGGGCATCGAGTTCCGCGCGCGGCAACCAACGGCCACGAAAAATCCTCGAGCTTCGCGCGAAGAAACGGCAAACCGGAAATCGAGAATTCCAGGGGAAAATCCTCGTCGCGCGTTTCCGCGTCTTTCCTCCGAACTCCTATCGCCTGTCGCGCGGTCGAAATCGCTCCGATGAAACGCGAGATTTACGGAAAGTAGCGGGCGTTGCCGCGGCAATCGGCCCCGAAATCGCTCGCGCAGAGATCGTTGCGCGCGGATCCGTCGAGCGGTTCGATCGTTTTAATAACCGCGAACGAGCAACGGCTATCGCACCCGGCGGGAGCTGTGAATTTTCGAAGAAGATTAATGGAGGCCGGAGGATGAAAATCGCGATGGGAACGGCGATGAGGTTCGCGATGAAAATCGCCGCGCGGAGGGCCGCCGTGATTTAGCGGATATTCACGAGCTTCGCAACGATATCGCGAGGCTAAGAGAGCAAGATTCGCCGAGCATCTCCGACCATTGCGAATTTCTCCGCTTGCTCGACGAGTGCCTCGAGTACCGGACGTAGCGCGATTAGCAAAACCGAATCTGGCCATCAGAGCCTGGCGAACGAGTGCCGTCAAAATGGCGCGTGAAACGAGAGCGTTTGGAGCGAAGACTCTATCCTATTCGGGGTCCCAGTGGATGCACACGTGTCGGAAGACGATCGTGGGGCGGAATCGTGCGGCGAATAGCGCGATTCCGCTATCAAATGGCTTATTGTCCGTTGTTGCGTCCCTGCGGCAGTCGGCGTTCAGCTCCGACGCAAACGTTAACACCGACGCGGATTTCGAGTGGCTATTACACGTCGGTACCCTTTACAAATTCCCCTCGTGCCGTGGCACGACCTCGTTCGCGTTGCAACTTGTAATCAAAATTACGGAGGGCCGGCAGCGTGTCGGGCCGGAGATCTACGCACGTTGCTGGCAGGTTTACACGTGTGTAAACCCGATCGGCATTTGCATCGAGTCAACCACGAAACGGAAGGGAACGACGCACCGCGTCGTATCAGCTGCGCTCGAGGGCCTCTCGCTCCAGTTCCCGCTCGCCTTCCTTTCTCCGCTCACTTTTCACCTCGTCTCTCCTTCCTGTCTGTCCCAGCGACCTGCGACTCGTAATTAGTCGCGCGCTTCCGTTCACGGGGGTTCGCTGTGAATTCGCGTCGCATTTTTAATTGGCGCCGAATGATTTCGGCTGAACGGCTCGGAGAACACGGGAAGCTGTAGGATGGCTGCGGAATTGCCGGTCCGTCGAAAGAACGAGGATACTGCGTACTGATCGAGAGGAAGGAGCAAAGGTATGAAATGGACAACGGGCAGGTAGCTCTGTTCGGGTGAATTATTGCGATCGCAGGCGGTGCGCGCAGGTTGCACTCACGTAACGTTCAGCGAAATTGCATTTTCCACCGCGGCTATTATACGCGGTACAAATAAAGCCCTTCAGGGCATCGATTGTAACCGCTCGACGGTGGCTAAATCGAACAATTAACTCGGGCTTATAATCGAACGTTCTAAAACAACGGTAAGCTGCACGGCGACAAGCGCCGAGCGTTTCGATTAACAATTTACGCGCAAAGTTGTCCCGGTTGTTTCGCGTTTTAGACAGTCAAAGGAAACGTCCTTTGACCGTGTTAGCTGCCCTTACCTCGAAATAGTTCTCGATATAGTTTACGCGTAGTTCCAGTCTATAGTTCCAGGCGATCAGACTTGCGCGTGTGTGTACAGCTTGCAGACTCGAGTGTGGTTTGTAAACAGCCTGTTTAGAGCTGTTTCGACGGATGTCTGGCAGACTCGGAAATAACGCGTCTTTCAGACGCTATCCAGACATGTAATATAATTGCTTAAAGGGTTTAACCCTTTCGAGATAAATGAAAGAGACCGTGTACAAGAAGATCGGATGAACAAGTTTATCTATGATAGTGTCAAATATTTAGGGTACCTGAGAAAAGCACGATTGAAGAAGAAAGCGGGTCAGTGCGATCATACGTATCAGAGTCAGTTGTTAGGAAGATATTACCTATCATTTCGATAAACTAGCTTCTCGGAGAAAAATTCCAAAACACACGCGCATTTCCCCCGTTCCATTCGAGGCACCATACACACTCGCAGACACAGAGTTTGCAGATGTACGTATACCCACACACGCGCGGAAACAACACCTCTGTTCCTCGAGTAGCCGCGAAAGAAGAAGAAAGGGTTGCCGCGTTGGAGCGCATTTTTTCTTCGCAACTAATTAAACTACCGCGATCGCGTGTCTCAGCCGGCAGCCTCGTGGTCAGATTAATCTCCCAAGGAAAGCGAGGGAAGTTTAGAACGGACGCGATTAACCGGGCCAACGGAAGCATCCGTCTCCGGGGTTTTGAGCCTCGACGGTCCATTAAAACGCGAATTCCTCGCGGTGCCGCGCGGAATCTCGCGAACCCTCCAAGCGGCGAACTTTCCGAGCGGAAGGGAAAACTGCTATTTTTCTCCGGCGCAACGGACGCGACTCTTCCTCGGGGAGCCGCTATCGTGGAAATTCGACGTCTCTGCCCGCTTTCTTCTCGCTGAATCGTATCGCCGCGGCGCGCTGCTCGCTGCACCAAGCGAAAGAGATAAGGGTGCGTGCGAAACACGCTCACACGCGAAAAGTACCCTGGTAATTTAATAACATTGTCCTCTGCGCCAGATTGCAACTCGCGTATGTATACTAGGCCAGCCTTGTAATTTTACAACAAAATTCTCCTCTCGAGCTGCCACCATCGCTCTTCTCTTATTCTCCGCTTCTTTTTTCGCTTTCGGGGATCGGTACGTTTATCGGATGAGCGTCTCTTGGCCGAGATTAGGTCGCTTAACTTTCGAGACCTCGAATGTGTCTCAGAGACGCGTCGATTTGTTCTAAGAACCGACGAGGGCGAGGCTGTCGTCGACTGGGGTTTATTTCTTCGATAACTGGCAGGCGTGGTATCAGCGGGACTGAATCCCAAAGCTCATAAGGTGAGAGAATTGTCTTGACCGGAGAGGCGAGTGCTTTTTACGGATTGCTTTTTGTCCTCGGGGTCTGGAGACAGTCGATTTCTTCCGAGTCTCAGAAGCGATCGAGGCGGTTAATTTATTTACTCGACGGCGAGCTCGTAGGTACAATAACGCGCGGTTTTTAATTATAAAGCTATCGGTGATATTCAACGTTATCGACAGAATTTTCCATATTTTTTAACAATCGTTTGAACACTTTTCAAACGAAGAAGCGTAATTATTTAAACCGAGAGCCGTCCGTTTATAGTTTACGAAATTCAGTGGTTCATGCTTTTAACGCTATCCACCATTCTCGCCGAGCAACCATAAGGGTACATTCGACTATCGACCTACACCCGGCTCTCCTATCCGCATAATGCATCCGCGGACTTATACACACCCTAATTTATTCATAGACGTACCGGCGGTATTAAAAAGAAAATCGATGCCCGGGAAGTTGGAGGTAGGAAATTGCTTGGTTGGAACTTGGATTGCTTGAAACTCATAATTAGTCAGCGTTCCGCGAAAGCGTTTCGAGCGACGCACCCCATAAATTGCGTTTAAATAATACAGAACACAGGGAGAGAGGCGGAGAGAGAACGCGAGAAGGATAGAGGGAAGGAGAGAGAGGGTGGGTCGGCCGAGCCGATGGCAGGGGTGAGTTCGGGCGTAGCCAATTACCGCGAAAATTCGCGTCTGCCAATTTCGTTTTCCCGCGATAACGGATTCGATAGTAATGTAGTGATTGCACCGGCGCGGCTGATCGAACGCCGCGTAAATTGGACGGCTGGAAATAGTCGATCGAGCTAATAATTAGCGCCGACATCTTCCCCGAACTTTGGCCCTTCTTCTCGCGGACCCGCGTGAAAGTAAACCGTGATTCCTCCCTTGTCCACGGACATCGCGAACATCCAAGAGATAAAGGAGACGACGAAGTTTGTAAAATTGCCGTTTTAGCGAACCAAGGCTCCCCATTGGTTCCTGAACCATGCTCCGCACCATGGATCTCGTGGAATGAGCCGTGACCGGTATTCTTCCGCCTCGATTCGATCATCCACGGAGAACGAGAAATTCAAGCAGGCGAAATTGCGCTTTCACCCGATTATGCATTTCCAATCAACAGGTTTCACGAGAAGAAATAATTATATATCTTCGACCGGGAGATTTAATGGGTAAAAATAATTATATCCCGCGCAGCAGGGGTGGTTAAACCTTCTTAAGGCCGAATAGTACACGAGATCGTGGAATTGGTTTTGCGAGTGTGTATGCGAGAATGTTTGCGCATGAGATACGATTTTAAAACACATTTGTACGCCACTTTCACTAATGCCGGACAAATGGAAGTGATTAGACTCGGGATCAGAGTTCGACACACGCGTGTATGACTGAGAGGGATGTATTTTGCTCGAATAAAACAATTATTCGACAAACGAGATTCTGTCTATTTTAATCCGCAATGTTAAAAGCAATCCCTTGTTAAATGCAATTAAAAGTAAAGCGCTACTACGAGTAATAACAACTGCAGTGGCTCTTCCAATAGATTCTATCACCGATTCTATATCTGGCTTTCTTTATGACACTCGTTTATCTTTCTCGCATAAGCTTGACTTAAGCACCCGCTCGATGCGCTCGTTACTCGTTCCGATGATCATTCTAAATATTCTCACTTCCACCGTTATTTCATTTGCGACAGGAATATGAGAGAGACGGAGAAACACAGCGTAGAGCAATCGTGATTAATTTCGTACATTCGTTTCTAAGAGACTAGATTATTCCTAAAACCGTCGTTTAATTACCAATTTATACGCACACCGTAGCGAATCCCTTTTCGCGAACTTACGCCTGGAAATCCGCGATTTGAAAGATACATCCTCTGCACCGGTAATTCGAGTTCACATCCGCGTTCGAGCTGGAAGAAACGGAGGACGGGTGAAAAGCCACGTGGAACCAGGACGAACAGACTCGCGTGGTTAATTCCGCTTTTCCTTAGACATCTCTGATTCACTCGGGAAAAGACGGTGAAAGGTTGGGAACGAGCAGAAAAGCGGGAACCGACGAATGTCATATAAATTTCAGCGCTATTAATTAAAAACGCCGCGGGTCGCTTCATCGGACTAACGCGACGAGTAATTGAATCTTCGAGACGGAAGTTTCGCGGCGGAGGTTGGAGGAGATAAACGCGGTGGAAACCGAGCGAGGAAGGAAAAACAAAGAGGGAAAAGGAGGGGAAAAAACGGGAGGAAGAAATAAGGAGAGAAACAAGGAGGCGGGAAAGGAGGAGGGTGAACATTGTTTACCGATAAAGACAAGGAAAAGTTACAGGCGACGGGTAACGCCCCACCGGCCTTCTGTCCTCGGGACGATATCGGGAAACTTGGAGACTCACCCTTGTCTCTTTTATTATTTCCAAGTAGCTAACGGCATCGGTACCTTCGCCGACAGGCGATGCTGGCAGGGAGAAAAAGGAGCCGCTAAACTTTCCCTCTATCGAGACATTAAGATCCGGGACAGAGTGCAGCGCAATTTCAACCCTGCAGCTTCCGGCCAGGCGAATCGCTCGCGCGAGTGCCACGCTCCATCCTCTGTCGCCGCTCTGTCATATGAAATAATGAAACGTCCAGCAACCGCCTGGAAAACTTTCGGCTTCCTTCTGCGGCCTGCTCCCGGGCTTCGGGAAATTATCGGAAGACTCGTTGCGTTCGACCATACCGTTCCTGGTATTTAACTCGACCACTCGTTCGCGTCCAGAGAAATTATTACGCGAATTGAAATGTTAAGGATCCTGTTACTTCCGAGCGCGGAGAAGCGTAGAGGTGTGTGTGTGTGTGAAAGGAAAAGGAAAGCCTCGGTACCGAGTAAGTACAGAAGTTCGCGTGATCGGCGCGGAGGGTGAAGTTGAGAAAGGAAGGAGGAATTCGGGAATTTTTTTCCGTGCAATTGTACGAGCTTTTAACGCGAGGGTTCCGTGGTCTTATTCATTCGCGCTTCGAGAGTACTCGAGATTAGTAGCACGAGTCTTAGTGGTTCGAGTAGAGAATCGAGAAGGACGGAAATAAATCGTAACATCGACTCTTAAACGAAACGGGGATCGAGGAACTCCTCTGAAACGGAAAACAACTCTGCTACAACTTGAATCGCGTGTCTTGTTAAATGGCGCATAGCGCTACTCTTTAAATCTACTCTTTAAATTGAAAGAAAAGATTAATTTACGCAACAACTCGTTTAAAAGGAACAACACGAATACGGAAAGCGAGGTAAAGACCGAGATGTAACACGGTTTCCGGATCTCGCGACTCTTGCTCCGAAGGATCCAACGAAAAACAAATCCCGTATCATTTCCCGTGCGTTTCTTGCCGAGTGGTGTTAGGGTGTCGGAGAAACAGGTCGGAGGGAAGCTGGAACCATCCATATCCGCCGTGGAGTGCCTTCGGACACATTTTTTCGCTTACACGGTCGGTTTTTACCGCGACGTTGAAGAGAAAAGGGAAAGCTGCGGGCTAGAGGCTCGGTTCTCGCTGCATTCTCGCTAGCCGGAATTTATGATCGGCGTGCCGTCGATAAAGGATCGGATCGGAGTCGCGTGAGAACGCTTCTCGCGACGAGCACGTGGCAGCGATCGATCTCGAAACGGGATCGGATCGGTAGCGAGTTTCGCAGAAAAACCGTGTACCGAGCGCGAGTTTTGTTCGGAGTTCCGTTGTCGCATTAGCGCCCAGCAGCGCCGCTAATGCTGCTAATCAGATTAAGGTCCGCGCGTGTCGTTCGCGCGAACAAAGCCCGTGGCCACCGGCGGATCCTCGAACACGCGAAACGAAACGGATCAACGCTGGGTCCCTGATGTGTCAATTACCTTCTTCTTAGCCCGGTTTCCTCGTTTCGAAATCGCGACAGAAAAGGTCCAAGGGGTGGAACCAGCCGCGGAACAAGTTTTATGAGGCACGATCGAAACGCGTCTCGACATTCGTCCACGCGAATCTCCGCGATCTCGTCTGTTTCGCGACGAACATTGGCGATTTATTGCCGCGTCGCGGGAGCAAATTTCAACCCTCTGCGTCGCGGTGATTTCCTTCGAGGGAATCGAGAGCCGAGCAACGATGACGGTGGTGGCGAGCCAGTGGTGGAAACGCATCGCGACCGGGTCGTTTCGCAAAACTGTCGCGGCCGTTAGACGCGTGTACGATAATAAAATGTTAACACCGCGCGGCTCGGTGTACGCGAGGTCGCGTTCAATCCAATCGAAACGAGGCAAGGTATCCGATCGTTTTAAGGACGAGTGGGTATTTTACGAGGCCATCCGTGAGCGTAGGCTCGTAAAACAGGCCCTCGGGAAGGAGGAACTGCTCGGACCGCGACACAAAAGGGCTCGCGAGCCAGGATAATGCAGCGGTAAGAGACGAAACCAGCCGGCGAGCTCCGGCCACGGTTATGACGCGCGATGCTCCATCGAATATGCATTATTCATCGCACCCCGTTACCCTTTGTTATCGCTACGTGTGCCGGGTAAATATTTTTCCCTCCTCCGGCTCGTTACTTCGCCTACCGGGTATCGCCGAATTTACCCGAATTTCGCCCAGCTAGGCTCTCGCGTTCATTTTCGCCGCACCCGATTAACGCGAAAGCTCGGGAAAGAAGAAACGAAGCTTCCTAAACCGATGGCGAAACGTAAATGCCAAATGAAACGCGACAGGTTAGAAGAAATCTTCGCGGAGAGTCCTGCTTTCGAGTAACGACGAATGGGTTCCCAAAGGGGCGCCGCGTCGCTGCAACCCCGAAGTATCGCGTCCCGACGCAATAGCGTCTCAGAAGGAACGAAACGATCGGATTAAGAATGACCGAACCTTGACGAACTTACGATCGAATCCTCGAAAGATCATCCTCCTCTGCGTTTCCGTCGTGTCGAGAATCACCGCGTCTCTTGGTTCAATGGCAACCGGGAGGCATGAAATATTTCCAAAAACTACCCTCGATAGTCACCAATTACCCTCTCTTTTCTAGCCAGGCACGCGGAACGTGGAAATAAAATTCGTCGCGTCGATAGTGATTCGTTAAAGCATCGAATCGGTCGCTATATCGGCCCGTGTTTCCATGTTCTCGTTTCACTCCCTCTCCCTCCCTCTCTCTCTCACCTCTTTTTTTTTCGCAAACGCAATTTTCACGAAGTGTTGATTCACGATCGACGCGATCCTCGCGAAACGCTGAGCCCACTTACGGTTAGCCGGGAAATTTCACAGCGTGCGGGTCGGACTCGTCGACACGTAGCATCCGCTCGGTGGAAATTGCTCGACGCGATCCGTCTTTCGGCTGGCCGATTCCGCCCCGAAATCGGCACACCCCCCGGAAATCGATTAACCAGAGGATCGTGCCGCGTCCCCTCTAACCCTCTTTCATTCTGTTTCTCCGTTCGGCCAGCACACCCCTATCTGGCCGGCCGATACGATTATCGGTAGTGGCCATGCGTGCGGGATAACGCCGCGATCCCGATGACGGATCGCACGCAGCCGATCCCGACGCAAGACAAACTCCATCAGAGTCCCGTGAACCGTGCCCCGAGACAACCCATGATTTATCCGCAGCCGCGTCATCGGCCTCTAAGTCGTCTAGACGCATCGATCCGCTCGCCCCGGTATCTTAAAAATAACCCGCGATCCGAGATCAACAGTGTTTTCCCGAGATTCCCGCGAAATTTCCCCGAACAAATGGCAACGACGCTTAGACCAGGAGATTTCGTGGTACAGGAGGTTAGAAGAACCTTGGTTCCAGCGATTCCACAGCTCCCACGAGATCTATAATCCTCGTCGCATGATTCCAGTCGTATACGTGCTACGATTGTACGCTTTGGCGAATAGTTTGGTCAACCGTACCCCTTGAATTCTCGTGCATCCCCTCCAAACGGCTTCTTCCGAGGCACTTGTAAAATATTCCAGAACGTTCGAAACTACCGTATGAATATCGTAGGAATATCGCATGAATATCGACTATTCCGCGATACAATACGCGACTATTATGCTCGTGGCCGGTATCCGAGGCTTGCGGATCGAATATTGCATTTGCTTCGTACTTATTACCATCCGTCGAACTTGGCCCGTCATCGTCCACGATTTAATATCCGCCATAATCTCCGACGAGGGTTTCCCCCTTCACAGGCGCGAAATCGAGAACGCAAACATCGAGGAAACGGAGGAAAAATGCGAGAAAAACGCGCGAACATTTGAGAAGCGGAGGATTCGATTCGAGTTGCGTCCGAGCAGGGTGCCTATCTGGCTCGCGAAATTTGCCTAAGGGGTAAACGAATTTCGCGAAAGGGACGGAGAGGCGCGTTGGCTGTTTACACGTGTGACGAGCCTCCTCCGGGGATTCGGTTGTTGGCACACGCGGACTGGGTTTCGAATTTCTGGCCAGAGTGCCAAATGCAGTCTCTGGCGGAATTGCGTGTCGCGGGATGTAACCGAGAGGAACGAGTTCGGATAGACCCGAGACGATCCCGGAGAATCGATCTTTCCAAAACGGTCGTACAAAGTCTCGCGAATAACTCGGAGATCGGCGGATTCGAATTTGACCCGCGTAATATGGCGGGAATTTCGCAGGAACACGGGGAAATATAGCTGGCAGGTCGGAGAGTCGATGGCTGCGGGACAAGCGGTGAATAATTGCATGGCAGACCCCGGTTGATGTATTTCCCCGGTCCGGAAACCGTTTCCGTTTTCTCCTTTGCCGAATGGGTGTCAAAATTTTGCACGGGGAAAAAAAGGGGAAAAAGGAGGAGGAAATAACGAAATCCGGATCTACGAGACGCTTTTATTCCACCGGCAGTGTGGCCACGTACCGTGAAGCGTGAAAAATTGTCGTTTCGACGCTGCTAGGTTCTCGAGGAATTTAAATGAGAAAGATTTTAATTAAATTTGCGTAATTGCACGCGAAATATGTCACGCGTGTACGTACACGGTGTCCCGTGTGATTATGCCGATTCCGGCCTTCGTTCTCGCGTTATTTACGTTTCCGTTATTTATACATCGGAGGGCGAATGTAAATAGCGGGCGGAAGATGCGTATCTTCGGGGAATTTATTCCTCCTTATATCCCGAGCGAGCCTGCACATCCCGATCGTTGCATTTCGAAGGGAGATTATGTACAAGTTGTCGATCCTTTTTCCAATGTCCGTTCCCTCGGCCGGCGTTCGCAGCACGACGGAATTTATCAGGATAAATCTGTCCGACCGAGGCTGACCCGCGTGATTTATCTCCGCATCGCGCGCTTCATCTTCCCGCTCCGGTGAAATTGGGGAATTTGCATATCGACGCGGGCCCCCGATTATTGAAAAGTCAGAAATCGCTGTCCGTCGAGGATCCTCTGTCGGCTCGCTGGATGCTCCAACGACGAGCAAACGAAAAAATCTTTAAGAAGCGGATCGATTAAACGTACGTCGGAAAAAAATCGCGAAACTTCCCAACACAGTGGTCCCTACACAGGACTCGTTATTAACGCGAAACAGGCTAAGAACATTATGTTTCTGTCTCTATAAAAATCAAACTTAATCCTCGCAGAATCTCCTCTACACCTGCTGTTCCTTTTACCCGGTGAAAAATTATACCCCAAAAGGAAAGGAAAGGAGATCGTGGGAAAGGAAAAAATCGCGAAAATGTGGCAGAGCGTTGAATCAGATCGGAAACTTCTTTTAAAGTAATTACGCGGCGATAAACTACGCGTAAAGGTAGTTTCGGGTTGTACCTGTCTTGGTGAAACGAAAACACGGTAATTGGTCGTTTTGCCGTGACGATGGCGGTGTTGAAAAGCTACAGGATATCAAAATGAACCGCTCGAATGTCAACTGTCCTAATAAGAACCCTGCGGAGGGGTCCGAAGGCGTAAATCGGTGTTCCTCTGCGAAAATCATAGTGCTTTGATGCCGGCAGAGAGTTCTCCGTTTTATCACGCTCATTATCACCCCATTCAACTTCTACCCCGCGGCGGGGTTTGTTCACGTGCCGATGAACATGCTTGCTCAGCGGCGCAAAAACGACCGAGCCGGATGCACTTCGGAGCCGGGGTTTAGGGTCAATTAATAAATAAGCTCCAGATGGAGGAAGGAACAGCGGCAACCAGGCCAAATATCAGGACAATTACGAGCAGGTGCAGAGCGACCAGCAGCTTAAACTCTGCTTAAATAAGCGCCGTCGTCCCATCCACGTGGATGGCGGTCGTGTATGAACCCCGTTGCTCGCTGCCGCGCGAATTATGCTCGCAGGTCCGGACGTCTTTCCGCTCTAGGCCGGAATTTACGTCCGGGAACACCTGCGCGGCAATCTCTTTGGAACGCGTTTCGAACTTTAAAATTATCGCGTCTCGTCGGAACGCAGTCGCGAGCGAGTTCGCTCACGCTACCAGCGTATCGCCGAGTCTTAGCTTCCAACTCGCTTCCGTTTGTATCGCGTACGCGCTGATTGCGAACCGTTGCGTAAGCGGAAAGAGCAAGGAGCAGCAAATTTATCGCTTTTGTCACGAACGTTTGCGTTATAATAATAACCACGAAACAGATTTCTCCTTTTCTCTATGTTTCCATTCTCTCGGTCTACTTTTTCCTGGGATGGTTTAACATTGAAACGTTGAATCGAACTTACGTCGCCTTTTTAATTCGTCGCACTGTACGATTTATTTAGACCGTTTTCATAATTCTTGGGTCTTTCAACTTAACGACGCGGTCGATTTAAGTTCTAAAACCGTCGGGTGGTAGAGAATTTTAGTCCACGGACGCGTTACTTATAATACCATCGGTTAATTCGCGTCATTTACGTTTTCGGAATAATTCACGTCCGAGACAATGAATTAAGAACCGAGCTGAAAGCTGAAACCATGGAAACGGTTTAATCGCCTGTTATATTCTCCTCGGAAGAGCACGGTGAATCGCGGGCATTTGCGACTCGCGTGGTAATTATATCGATAGTGGGTGAAACGAGGGAGGTTCGATTAAATTGCAAAGACACCGCGAAACACACCGCGAGAACGGCATCACGGTCTCAAGGTTTACGCGGCGCGCCGGTCGCAGTCATGAATATAGAAATCGGATCCCGTTTTACTGCTGCGAAGCGCAGTTTCGTGTACCGACATACTGCTTCGTAAACCTCTTACCGTCGTAAACGGTTTACACGGCGCCCGTGCCATTACAGCGTTTGTCGCCGCGCGCGCAAGACAGCCCGAAGAATTATCGCGATGGACAATTGGTAACGCCGTTCCGAAACGGCGCCGTAAAACCGATTGTGTCCCCTTTAATTAACGCAGAAAGGAAAACTGCGCGATAACTTTATTCAACCAGTCCGGCCTGGATTAACGAAAAATAGAACTCGTCGACGGGAAAACCCGATTTTTCCCCGTTTTTATTCCCTCGCGCTGTCGCGGAATTATTATTAAAAAAAAAAAAAAAAAAAAAAGAAAGAAAAAAAGGAACATCGTAATACCTCGTACATGGCATTACACATGGAGGATAATACCTGGGGAGAAATGAAATGAAAAAATCTGGTAAAAAATTTAATGAAACGTTATAAAAATGGGAATTTCTCGCTCCAAGGACCCCCGGGAGCAGCGGCCGATATTTTGACCGATATTTGACCGATATTCAACCGATATTCGCCCGGCGTGCTTAACCGCCATATTGTTTCGTCGACAATTTACGCGCATCCCGATTTCACGATGGCGGAATCCTTTAATCCGAGCACAATGACCCGCGGCAGGCTAATTAATGTAGAGCGGCGGTGAGGCGAGCAGTTGGCGGAAAAAGTCGCGGCCATTCCGCTGGACCTCGTTCATTTACCGATGCCCGCCACTCGTCCATTGGATTTCCACTCGAATCGAGGGGCCCTGGAGTGCGACGCGCGATGACGACCGCAACCGGAAAACCGCGCGAATTTCCGCTCGTCCACCGATTCCACCTTCCCGCTCGTCGGCGAATTTTCGTTTCCCTTTTCGCGCGGCCAACCCTCGCCGACCAAGATAACGCGACTTTTTACCTCGCAGCGTCCGAGTATTCTCCATCGTCCTTTCCCGTTTCCCTTCGGGATCGCGATCACGCGGACGAAACGAGCCGAATCGAGCCAAAAACACCGAACCGGGTCCTTCCGGAACGCTTTTCTTCCATCTTCTCGGTTCTCTGCGACACACGCGCTCGGAAACCGAAGGTTATTTAGCTAGTGGCTATTTTTTCGGGATTTTTCGATCCTCGGCAAGCGGAAAGAGACGACAGACGGCGGGAAACCTTTAGCCGTAACCGACTCGACGATTCGATCCTCTGCATCCATCCCCTGGGATGCCGTAATTACGTTCGACTCTTTACTCCACACACTCGTCGATCCTCCTCCGACTGGCAGATCGAGTTTCCACTCGAGCCTCGAACCGCTCACTCGAAATCGGCCTGTTTCCAACACTTTCCATCCGATCCCCACCGATGCTCGCCTCTCTCCCCTTTTCCACCCCCAAAACGTCGCTAATCGTCGCGAAACACGCTCGGAATCCGCCTTAAAATCTCCCTGCACTTCCGCTCCTCCTTCGCCGACGATTAATCGCGATTGACTGGAAGCGACGCGGGCGTCTCCGGAGAAGCACGTTTGTTTCATATGGTCGGGTAACCATCGGTCGACAATTAGTCCGTTCGATCGAGTGAAAGGGAGAAAGGGTCGGGAAAAAACGAGCAAACTAATAGGGAGTGTATGAGGGGAGTTTAATGGATGGCAGTTTCCGCGGCGTAATTGGTCGGACGTGAACGGTCCGTGGAATGTTTTCGCGTCCGACTTGCGCCAGCCCCGCTGGTCCTTCCGTTTCCCGGTATTTTCCCCGTATTTCCCCGGCATTTCCCGGGCGAACAGGGCCGCGAACAAAGGGAACAAAACGCGGCCGCGCGGCCACGTGCCACGGCCAACGAAACCCTCGCGTTCCTTCCTTTTATTTCCGCCAAAACCTATCGCGCTTATCGCGCCGGAATCCGTATCCTCGAGCGTGTACGCGCGTGCATTTCGAGGTGACGTCGGCAGAAGGACGACGATGGCGCAGGGGTTGCAGATAGGGTTCAGGGCAAGCTCGCGATGGAAGCAGTATTTACTCGACTGGTAATTTAATACTCGCCGACGTCGGGGTTATCGTCGATATCGTGGTTGAAAATTTGATTTGCCCGTGCCAGCGGCGGCCCCGTTTATTCCCGGCCCCGCGCCCTCCCGGAAGATGGGAACCCGGCGTGGGAAACGGAACGGTTAAACGGTGACGCGGACTCGTCCGCGAGGAATCGAACGAGGCTCAAAGGGAACCGGGTCACCGGTGAATCGAGATCGAAAAGCGAAAGGGTGGTCGGGTGAGCGAAGGGTGGTTGCGGCCGAGGCTGCTCTCGTCGCAAGCCGACGGCTCCGACGGAGCCAATCTCCTTTTAATTGGGTTATTAGGCTGCCATTAAATCGGACACGCGTGGCCACCGGCATCGATCAGCCGTGAGCCAGCGTCCGCTTCAAAACACCAGCCTCGAACCCCAGCCACTCGCCGAGAGGGAAATCCAAATGCAAGCGCGAGCTAGCTAGACCTTCTCCGGCTAAACGGTTAATAATTGATCCACTCTCGCGAATTTTACGCCGAAACGGTGTTTAAAGTTCGGATTTTGGCTCCGACGCGATTTCCACAGCGACAGAATTTTCCTATACGCCGCTGGCACGTGTACCATCCCCAGTTTTACTTTTACCCTGGTTCGTTATAATCCGTGTACGCGCTTGTTTACATCGCGGAGTGTTTTTGAGGGGTAATGATTTACAATGCTCGTACAAGCGCGCTCGAGCTTTCGTAATTGCAATTTCGGTGATGTCAGACCGACGTGTTACCGATTTACGGTTGATTCTAGGTGCGTGTTTATTTGTTCCCGCGATTAACGTAATTCGGGTGTCTCGTACGTTGGTGTTACTACTGTAAAGCGAGTGCGAGGAAGCTCGGAAGTTAGGACAACGAGAGTGCGCAGATTTTATTATTTATAAAATTACTACCGAGTTTTATCCGCGTTTCTAGCGTAACGCTTGTGCGGATCGAAAGTAACGCGCTACCGTGTTGCATAACGTCCGGGGTCTCAAAAATAAATTTTAATCCTTTTATATATTACGTACGTAAGTGTTGGTTTCGCTTAAACTCTCCCCTGTTTGCTTAAGCTGCTGAATTCCTCGAGTTCAAGGTACGCGACGTCCTCTAAACATTCAAATGTACGGCGTTTCAGTGGATGACTCGTTGAAAGCGGAAAGTTGCGAGGTGTGTGGTCTTTGGGTTTTCCAACTACGTGTCTGCCGAGGTAATTCTAACGAATTTAATTACAGGCTACGTGCCGGTTTCGTCGCTTAGATACGCGTCAAGAAAATCCGCCGACGTCTTTCTTCGGCTGTTTAAAACCCGCGGATTTCGCGATTCTCGCCGACGCCTCGCGTCGAGCATATGTAAGTCGATGTAGGAAGAGGAACCCTAGGGTAGAAGCAACCTCGACTCGGAAGCGTTCCTCAACTCCACCCTTAACTTCACCCTTAACTCTTGATCGAACCCCGAGCCTCGAGAACCAGGGATTTCTTTAATCCCACCACCGTAGCTTCCGATACTCTTAACTCGCGTTCGAACATCCGGTCGGTCTAATAAGAACTTAGGAGCTCGCGAAGAGAATAGCAGGGAAAGTGAGAAGGCTCTCGCGGAAGCCTGAAAAACCCTCGGAACCCTGAAAACGAAACGAAGTATCCCGACGATTCCCGTTTCGTTTTACATTCATACGTTTGCTCTTACCCGGATGAGGTGTAAAATGGAATAAAGAGAAAAAAGGGAAAAAAGGGGGAGGGAAAAAAAAAAATGGGGAAAAAATAAGAACGGAGGTTGGCCGATAGCCTGGATGAAAAATTCGAATCGGACCGTCGCGACGAGCACGGCAACGATCGGTTTGGAAAACAGATTTTTCCGCGAAGCGTATCCACCGTGCGGTTTGTTCAGCGAACGAAAACAACGGGGAGCAGAATATTTTTTGGTCGGCCGGAGAAGCGGCGGCCGCA
>NIJG01000021.1:1164402-1197127 GCA_002201625.1 Euglossa dilemma | reverse complement strand
AATTATTTTTCTGTTACAGCTATTGTTCCTGCCGAATCATTCGCAAACGCGAAAGAAGGATATATCAGAGTGCCAATTCGATCCGAAACGAGGAGACCGGTCACTAGACCGGAGAAGGCTCCGGTTTGCCTGGCGCAAAATGGCAGGAAAATCTCGCGCCTACCCGGCGATAAAGTTACGAAGAGAGGAGGGCGCGAAGTTGAAGCGTTGGTTGGCCGTTGACGAAAGGCCATTAGGCCGGTTTCGGGGAAATAAGGCTGCCCGAGGGAAAGTTGGCGATCGCGTAGACACGCGGTAACTTTCCGCGTTACGCGCCGCGTCGAAAGCTTATAAAGCTTTCAGCCGCCCTCCTGCCCCGGCCGAGTTTCCGGCTAAGCCATTCCCAATGGGCCAACACGCTTTTCCGACCAAATCCCCTCGGCCTCCTACGCGTCCTTCCCGACCAAATTTGATTGATAAGGATTACCCCGGCGACCTCCTCGCGAATTTCAACTCCGCCGACCGACCAATCCCGGACAGACTTAACCCGATTACACGCGCTTCGATGGGCCTTATCCTTCTTTCTTCCGGGGAAGAAGACTGCTCCAACTTTGCCGAAATACACACAGAGGAATGGGAACGAGTCGATTAATCCTCGCGGCAGCTTAATGTATTATGCGCCATGGAACCGACGGATTCTCTTAAGACGTTAAGCGGGATCTAAGTCGGGGAAGATTCCGTTTTTGGATACAGATTTCTCCTGTTGGATCCTGGCTTTGCGCGGTTTTGTAATTGTCCAAGCATGCCTGGCTTTGGTATAGCACGTCGTATTTTCCGACGTGAGAAACGATGGGAGGAAGTGACGCAATTGTTCCCTGTGGTACGAGAGAGGCTTTGAATCTTCGATAAGCCGTCCTTCTGTTGATAAATTTTCGGTCTGTTATAATTATACTCGTTTTTCTATAACTCTTTTGTTAACGAAATGGAATATAATCTTCTCGTTCCTTTCTCAAATCGTGTAAATGATTATATATCGAGCAATGAAACTTCAACGGCAATGTGATATAGCTCGCGTAGTTGTTGAAAAATTCATAAAGGCAAATAATTGTCTGCGCAATTTCGAGGACAAGCAACGGTAATTAAATTAGTGACCTATAATTTGTAGCTGATCGTGATGTACGTAGATAATGATAAAATTAACATTACGTATAATTCACTCTCGATTCGGAAAAAATGAATCGGTAATTGGGAAATATTAACGTATATAATTGTCATCACGTCACAGCGAGGCGACGTTTGCAAATGTGCTTTCGCCTGAATTTTTTCGTATCGAAAAGGAACGTGCGTTTGATAAGCAAACTCCCTGATCGATGAAAGTTATTCTCTGCCGAAAGCGTCTGAATATTTACTGTAGCCGAAACAATAAGAAGACTAAAGCAAGGCGTTTCGCCTGGTTTGCTAATTCCGACGTTGCACACATTTATCACGCGTTTGCCATAATCCCGGGGAACGGTAGACGAAAGACGTTAAAGCGGAGAGAGCGCGTTGCGAGTAGCAAGTAGAATGACTCCGTCATCAGTCAGACGTGCAATATCTCGCCGAGCGCATCGCAATTATCGTTCCGCCGCGTAAAATTAATTAACACGGAATCTCAAAAATTTCAATAAACGGTCGCCCGGGGAGCATCGACTGTCAAAAATAAAGAGAAATGGGTGAAAATATTCCTATAATTATCGCTTGGCTGAAATCGAATTATTTCAAGTAAAAGCATCGATCTCGCTAAAATCGCGAGATCGTTGCGGAAGCGCTTGGGCCTGGTGGATCGACGTTGTAAATCGGGATCGCTCGCCTAGGATCGCCGGGACTAACGGGATGACGCACTCTCGAGTCCATTCGCTTCGTTTCGCGATTAATACCCTCGTTAACGGTGCTAATTGAGTTGCTAGCGGCGGCAGTTCGCGCATAATGCCCGGCCGGCGCGATATCGCGGAAAATGCGACAAGTAATGCGAGCCTCGTGCGAGGGATCCCGATCGCGGTGTGTTCGAATCTGCGACAGAGACGACAGCTGGTCGAAAGTCACAGGCGATCGACAGACAGACACGGTTCGAACGCTTTCTCGGTGTTATCTCGCATCTGTCGCCTTTGCCTGGAGATAAGACGCCTCTATCGAAGATGATCAAAGGATCAAAGATGCTCGAGGAGTTTGACGAGAAGTTCCAGTTTACCCTTCATCCGACCGCCATTATATTAGGAAGTTTGAATTACCGACACGACACTCCTGGACGATGGAATGGCGTAATTAAAACGCCGGAAGTACCGCGCTGGCTAGAGCACAGCCTCTACACCTGTGTCAGAGGATACGGATAAATTTTCCCCTCTGTTTCCCCGCCGATCCCTTCTCGACGTTGTCACGGTCACTCGAGACTTTACGAGGTTTAGTCGTTCTCTCGGAAACACGCAGAGGTCAGTCGATTATTACACACGTCAGTTGTCTTTATTATCAAAGAATATGGTTAATGTTTATTCCAAAGATTTCCCTTTGCCTCTTCGCTCTCCATCTTACGATCCTTTTCCCCAGCCACGAGTTTGCTCGCCGAATTTGCAGTTCGTCTTTCTCCGGAAGAACTCTATCCTTTCGCCTCCCACACACTCGCGAGTCTCGTATTTCTAAGGTCAGAAGATCCAATGGCTAGCCCGGTTTCGACCACAGATGGTTAGTCGGTTATTCCGTTGGTCGAACTCCGCCAATCTGCCTAATATTCCGAAGCCATAACCTTTCCGTTTCGTATCCTATTTGCATTAGGGAAACACTGTACACCGGTACTCCCCGTTAGAGTAAATAAACGTTGTTATTCGAAATAATCGAGAGAGAATATCTCCCTTAGTAGTATTATAAGACCGATATTATCCTCTTGATCCACAATTCCTAACACTTGCCGATACAAAATCCGAAGATTTACAAAATCGCTACGAGTATCAATCTAGCCGAAACGACATTGGACTCCGATTCTTCGGAAATGAACTATTCCTGTTTAAACCTTTGCAGTGTCTGGGAAAGAAGGAGACGCGAGTGCGCGTCTGCTATCGGAGGCGGGAGAGGATTAGAAAAATTTTCCAATTAATTGGCGCATTCACAGGTAAGAAACGGAGTTCAGTGATACAAAAAATTATAAGGTCGGCCTTATCCTCCAGACCCATTACCGTACAGTTCCTAACATTCGTCGATAGAAAATCGCTCCTAGTATCGGTCTAGCCGAATCGACATTGGACTCCGATTCTTCGGAAATAATCTATTCCTGTTTAAACCTCTCCCGTGTCTGAGGAAGAAGAAGGCGCGAGTGCGCGTCGGAGACGGGAGACGGGAGAGGATTGGAAAGATTTGCCAATTAATTGGCGCATTGACGGGTAAAAGCGGGGACATTGAGGCTGTCCGGGTGGACAGAGGGGTTCAGTGAGACAGAAAGTTGGCCGGTTGTGGGGGGAAAAGGCGGCCAGGTGGCGGCCTCCGTATCTAAGCGGCAAGGCATTCGACCTTTCTACCCCGACGACGCCAGCGAACCGCGAAATGAAAATTTTATCGGCGCATCGGACCGGCAGACGAAATCTCCCGATATTACTTAATAACGAGCCACGATGGATGAGAACGCCGGACCAGTTGCAGCTGCGCGGAAAAATGAAAAGGCCGAACGCGAATTAAGTCCCGATTGCTCTTTCTCCGTCTCCTTCCGTTTCCCTCGACTTCAACATGGCGGCCACGCGGCGCCAGCGTCGCGGCCGGCAACCGCGTCGCGACACGGACACAACTCTCTCTCTCTCTGTCTCTCTCTCTCTCGCGCGAGAGAGAGAGTTTTCTTCCGTTATTTCCACGGGAACGCGAGCGGGTAATTACACCTGTCTATTTGCGAAAGGAATAGAAAATAAGTAGCTTTGTAAATGGAAGAGAGCGGATGTTTTTTGCTCTGACGCGAGCTTCGATTACGACGTCCACCTTTAACGCTTCGGTTATTAGCGGCGCGGAAAATTACACCGGTGACTCGCAACGCCAGGCTCTTCTTTCCCCTTTTGTAAAGTTGCGTGCTTATTAAGAGAAAGGAGTAAAGACGCATCCGTACGCTGCCATTTCACGCGGTCACTTTCGTTGCTATCCTTATTCGTTTCGAACGAACAGCTATTTTACAGCCTCGCACATCCTTTACCGCTCGCTTTTCTTTCTCGCTGTAGATTAACGTCTTGCTAGCGTTAGTGACTTGCTTATTAGCTTACTTTTAGCTGTCTTTTAACTCGTAATAAATACGCTTTAAAATCTAACGCCTCTTTTCCTCAACCAATCCATGCTCTTTAGGGTTAAATTTCGGGAAGGCTAGGACAAGATTGATATCGATATCGTGATACGAGGTGTCTGGCGCGTCGATGTAGGTTCTTTGTCGAGAATCCGTGAATGGGAGAATTCGGCGCGTCCAATTATTATTCGCGTTACAGGGAACTCGTCTCTTTTCTGTTTTTCTCCTTCCTCCTCCCTTCCTGCGTTTCAAATAATCGATGGAATACAATTTGCCGGGGCAACGCGCGTCAAAACACGATTCGCAAGAACCTCGCTCGTTAACATAATTTTCAATCGAACGTACAAACCAACGGACCGCCCCTTTCGCTGGCCCCGTTTCCATCAAACGTTATCGCGAAATAACGCGAGCAAACAGGTATTTTGTATCGAAATTAAACACGTGTTATTTCCGTCCGGCGTCTGATAATTTAATTCCGCGGTTCCGGCTAGCCGTGCATCAATTCTGGCCGGAATTTTCTTCTAACCATTCGGTTAATCCGGTTACGTCGTTTCCGGTCCTTTCGCCGATACGTTCTCGATTATTAATATCGAGAGACGCGGCAGGGAATGGGCAAAGATACCACCAATTCGCGTCTCTCTGGGTTACGTCGTGTCTTCCACCGGTATTTCGCGTAATTTCGCGGATTCGTTACAGGGCCGTATCATAAATCCGTTAGCCGCCGGTTGCGAGTCGAATTGCAATCTCCGCGAAAAATAAAACGGTCGACGGGAGACAGAGACGTTTCCGGTGCTTTCGATTATAGGGGAACGCCGGTGTTTTTCCACCGGCCCATAAATCGCGCGGGAATTGGTAATTGGCCTCGAATCGAACACGGAACCGACCGCCAAGCCACCGTACGTGTCCCAAATTTATTTTCCGTTTCTTTGCCATCGCACTTCGCGGTCTTCCCGTCGCTTTCCTCGCGATTCCTCTTTTATATCCGTAGGGGAAGAAACAGCCCTAAGTGTTTTAGGCATACCTCGCGACGGTACTCGCGGAATTTACGTTTCGAATGGAAATTGTGTCTGATGGAATGAAAGGAGAGTCGGTAGAAATGAGAGACTGAAAAGAAAAATTGCTACCTGTGTTTAAAAACACAACGATTTCTTTTGTATCGAATATTTATTTAATTGTTCCTTCATTCGGTGGACCATCCTCCGATTTATATTCAAGCTACCGATATTTCTTGTTTACGGGTATGAAAGGCAACTTCGTTTCATTCGCCACTAGGTTCAGTTATTCGAAATAAATCGGAGCTAGCAACGGAAACAGAGCGAAATCGTTTATTTACCTAGAGAGGAAAATATGAACGCTGGAAAGTAGCTAGCAACGCGCTGGGATACAAACGTGCCCGTGTAACGCTTCGTAAAATCGACGAACAACGGACAGACGCTAATTTATTTTCGCAAAAGAAGGGTGTCCAGAGAGCGAGCGGCGGAAACTTGGCGATTTTCTCTTCCCTCTGTGGCTCGGCACACGGAGAGAGAGCTTTGCCGAGGATAGCGGGCGTATCTCGAGTGGTCGAAAGATAGGGTGAAGATATGAATAATTTATCAGCCGCGCGATGCAGCCGCGAGAAGATCGACTTTTCGTGAAACCCGGGAGAAAAATGGGAATGAATAAAGAAACCGACTAATTCTATTCTCGCGCCTTCCTTTCGGGGATATTAATTAAAAAGGTCCACCTGTTAGCCGCGGTTGTTCCGCGGGAATCGCCTCTCGACCTCGCTGGCGAAAAACCGGGCCGAAGAATCGCGGCGCGTTCGTCGAAGGGTGGAAAAACGGAGGAGAGCGGTTTACGCGCGCAGAGCGGCGGCAAGCGTCGTCGACATGGTTTATGCAGACGCGTGGAAACGCTGAAAACGCATAAATATGTTGCGCGGACGCGGGCAAAGGGAATACGTGCTCGGTGGAAACCAAAAGTGCCGAGTTCGCTTCGCTATTCTCCTAGCGTCTCGTCATCCGCTCCGCCATTTCCCTCCGTCAGCCACCGCGCGATCCACTAAACTTTCAACCGTACTCGTCCAACAGACTTTCCTCTGGCATACGTATACGTATGCATCGCGTGACGCGCGCCAGTCTTGACTGATTTCCGGTTATCGCCATCGAGGAATACGTTTCCTCTTCGCCGATCCCGACGATGGTCTACGATTCCGCGCGAGAATTCTCCGTTCTGCGGTTACTCTTGGCTTTCGATTGGTCACGTACCTTCCTGATACGACGTATACCGTGGCAATGGCGCGCGAGCAACAGAAAGAACGTGTTTTTAAAATATAAATGTGATTTATCGTATCGCTACGTTTTTAACTCTCACGCTCGCTCAACGAATTCTTTATTTCGATGTGTTCTCACTGACTTCTACAGAGTTTCGAAATCTCGGACTAACAAACGTCGTCTAAACACTGGCTAAACTCGAACCCTATCGCCTTTATTTGAATCTTGAACTGTGTCTTCTTTGAATCGCATTCCTAGACTTTCGCTCTTTATTCGACAGAGATATAAATACACGCTTTCTCTTCTAAACGCGCTTAATATTCTTTTGGGACTGCTTCGTTCCATCCCTATAATACGAGAGGATATTTGCTGTGATTAAATATCGACGCTAAAGCCACGGAAAAAAAGAAATTAAAAAAATGTTCATTAAAAATTCCGGGTTCAACGTTATTATCTCAATCGCTCGACTTTTCTGCCAATATCCGCGTAATCGATCCTCCGACGTCTCTCGTTATTCCCTCTCTCAAATATCCCATCGCTTTCTCGTTCTCCGATCGTCAGACCATTGTGGGTTTAGCGTTAAAACGTGTGTAGATCGGAGATCGCGTGAAAAAGTCGCGGGTTAATCCGGTATAATACCTTATTACCGATGAAACTAAATCAAGGTATCCTTTATCCGGAATCAATCACACGGGATACTCTTTTCATCGGAAAGTTTGCCGACTGCTGCCTCATCCCATCGAAACGGAACGGGTAGAGACAATGGAGCCGAGGATGATGGAACGGATGGCCGATCGGAGTGTTTCAAGATCGACTCACGTACCGGCGATATGAACACGTCGATCGTAAAAGTACGCGGGTAAAAATACGCGAGGATTCTGTACGTGCTTACGCGGCGACCAAAAATCTCCGCTCCGTGGCCAGATTGGAAGGCCATTGCGCGAGAACCGACCTTATCTACGTGTCCGAGATCCCGGAGTCGATTTTGCCAGGTCGAAGAAGAGGTTACTCGCGACGTCCGGGCGGTTGCGGCTCGTAAAACGGTCGGTGGGGAGGGGTGATATTAAAAGAATTTCCATGAAAAACCGAAAGCGGTCGTAATTCGCGGGGTATTGCGAGCAATAAAGGGCCGCGGGAAATCGGGGGCTCTCTTTTCGCGCGTAAAATCAAAGCAGCGGCAAATATTCGCGTAATATCGAGACGAGAATGGCTGCGAGGAACGGCGTCCCGTGCCGAACGTAAATAAAAATACCTGTGGGAAAATTCTCCGCGGAACGATGCTAATCCTCCTACCGACTTTTCCCTTGCCGAAGAAACCTCGAGTTACCGCGCCGGTAATAATTTCGAAATTCCGCCCTGTAACCGCAAGAAATATTCCCGGAGCTGCTGCTATTCCGCGAGCTCTTTAGCGCGCTTACCGCGCCAGTTCCTTTGCTCTTCCACGGTCTCCCGAAAACAACCGCGGCGATTCCGCGAAAAGAAGCCAGCCAAGCCCTCGGAGAAAAGATCCGTTCCCTTCGACGTGTTCCCAAGGAAACGCCGCGCTCTCGAGCCACCGCCGGAGAATCCATCGGCGCGGTCGTCTCCGAGCTGCAAGCCAGACAATGGCAACCGTGGAATATTCGTCGCGCCGGAAACAATGGCACGCGCATCTCCCGGAGAATCCCGTCCGCCTCCGCGGAAGACAAAGCTCCTCGCGATTCGTCTTTTCCGCCGCAGCCTCTCCTCCTCCGCGTGTATTCCGCGTCTCGACTTCGAGATAATATCGCGAAAGACCACCGAAGAACGCGTCCGTTCGACGAGAAGCGCGCAGCGATCGGAAAATAGCGAAATCCACAGGTGTGCCGCTCCGGACCGAGCGGTTTTCCGCTTCGACTCGACTCGCGCGTAGACGTCGTATAAACGGCGAGAAATCTCGATGGAGATCGGATTACGGTCCAAGTGTCAGACGCACGCGAGGCCGGGTGTTCTATGACCCCTTAGGCGCCATATTTCCGTGAGATTCATCGGCAGCCGGCAGATATTAATCTCCATCGATCGTCAACCGAGCGGAGAGAGGTCTACAGGCCCGTTAGTCACGCAAAGAAAGGAAAGAAAACCGCGAATGGTTATTTCTCTCTCGTTACCAGTCCCGAGTATCTCGGGAACGTCTGCTAGCGAGCGCGGGCACCGAATGCGGCGAAATAGCCGGATTTTATTCACGAGAAAATACCGAACCGCGGACCCCTGAATAGCCGATGAGACTTAGGAAATTCGCGGAGAAATTCCCGGAAAATTCCGGTAAAATTCGCGAGAAATTTGGGAAATGCGAAGCGGAAAGGTGGCGAGGTGGTTACCATTCTTGGAGTAAATAGGATAAACAGAAGGATGGAATCCGTGTACCAGAGGGCGAGTGGCGCGTAGCTGGGAAATTTTTACGACGCCTCTCCCTCGCGCGGCCTTTCACGCGGGTAGTATGTCAAATTGCGCGCGAAAACTGTCGCGGGAATGCGGCGGAACGACCTCGTAAATCTTGGCTATCTACGCGTTCCGCGCGTACCCGCGTCGAACCGACTGCGGAATCGTCGAAAACCAGCTAGCTGCCCTCCCGCTCCCTCTTCGTTCTCGACCTTAATCTGGCCAATTAACGCGACAACGAGGTAATCAAACTGCGGCCTCCAAGACGCCGAGAAATGCCGCAGGTCTGAAAGCTTTTCAGGCTATTTCGGTGTTTCGCCCAAATTTCCTCTTTGACGAACGAATGAAAACCAAGCTGACCCGACCGAACGACTGTGGAATTTACACGTAGCGTATAAAACTGTCCAAGCATGCTTTCATTGTTCAAACTACCCGTCGTGAATATTACTAAGCGTACAAGAATTCTTGGTCAATCGATAATTAATCGGTTTACACTTACTCGTCGCAGTTCCTTTTCATTCCGTTCGTCCTCCTCTCTGGCTAGGATGACCTCTCGCGTTGCCAAGTCCATTGTCGCTAAAGCCAGCCGACATTAACGCCTGCCAGGTATCGATGGCGTGTCTACGTCGACGGTCACCTCATCCTCGACGCTCGTTCTCCGAGTCGACGCATCTGCGAAGCACAAACACAACTTTCGTAAATTTGTGTGCTTAAATACCCATGAGCTGTCGCGACGTCCGCTTGGTTTAAATTAAAAAAAGCACTCTTCCTGCGGATATTAAACATCACGTATTCTTGTAAATTTCCGCGCTGGAAAACGAAGAAAATTGTGGAATCCGCTTGTAAAACGGTATCCGAACTGAATGACGTCTTCTAGACGATACCAACGTACCATAGCGAGTAGGTCTATAGCCAAAACCATTTTACGATACGAGTGGTCCCTTCCCCTTCCCGTTCAATGCGCGCAATAACTTTTTCCACGCTCTCCAGGATCGCGGGCCGAGTTTAATTAAAGTACATTGCGAAAAGGGCAGATGTACCGGCATTATCCGCGAGGCGGATAATTTAAAATATTAGCGTGTTTACGGTGGCCGTATAAATTACGGCACGGTTCGTAAAACTTGCAGCGGGAGCAAAAACTAGCGTAGCAGAATGCCTGTAGGACTCGGTGTAAATCAATGCGCATGTAGATCAAAGTGTAATGGGAGACGAGTGGCGCAAAAAGAGAGATAAATAAAGCCAGCCAATCTGAAATTCCGGCATTCGAACCGCGACACCGATCGGGGTGTCTCTGCGATTCAAAATTTCCCTCGTTCGCGTCCTCCCGTGTTTATTTCCCTCCTCTCTCTCTCTCTCTCCTTTTTGCCGAGCCGCGAGGAAGAACCGATCGTTTCGATTAATTAATCGAGCTTCTGCAGGGCGGCGCGTCGCGAAATTTATCAGGCCAGTAGTCGGCGGAGGGCCGGAAAAAAAAAGATGTTGCCGCTCCTCGAAGGAAATTTTTCCACCGATTAGCCGGCCAGGATTTTATTCCCGGAGCTGGACCGGTGCCAGGATTTCGGCAAGCCGTGGTCGCTATAAAAATGCCCGGAGTCGAAGCCGGATTCCCGCTTCGGTCCGCGAGGAAGTTTATCAGGACAACCCGATGACCCACATCCGACGCCATCTTCCTCCAAAATCCCTTCCGTCGTCGAACAGACCACGCAGGGGAAAAGAGCGACGCGCGATTAATCGGTAACGTCTCCGGTCTCTGTCCCCGGCGAGTTCCATCCAGGTGAAGTTTCATCCGTCGAAGGACCAAGACCGAGAGGACGTGGCCGAAAGGTAACCGGAAGCCTTAACGCGCCGGCCACGGCTCCGTTTTACGTCCTATTTCCGGGCGAGGCTGTAAAGCGACCGGCAGGAGTAAAATACGGGCGTGCTTTGGCGAATCGGAGAACCGATTGCACGCGGTGAACAGAAGGGTTGGTCCTGGCGCGAGGTGGCTGCGCGTGTGAAGTGGCAAAAATGTGGTTCCCTCGAGTCCACTGTGCGTTCTCCCTTTAAGGCTGCTTCCGCCTCTCTTCCGCCTCTCTTCCGACTCTCTTCCGACTCGGTCGCACACGCGCGGCTGGCTTAACGAAAAAGTACTGCTCGAATAAATCCGCGGGATTATCCGGGACGAGCGTGTCTCCTGCCTCTGCGCCCACTTCCTCTTCTTCCTCTTCTCTTGCTTTCTCTTGCTTTCTCTTGCTTGCTCGCGGCCACGAGGCAGTAAAGGGACCGCCGAGGCTTGGCGTTGTTACCCGGGCCAGTGGAAACGCTCGACACTGGTCAGACGCTGGTAGTAAAGGTCCGTGGAACGGGAGTCAGCGGTGCTGGGAACCGCAACGACTTCGAATCCTGTTACCCTCGGTACGCTGCGATTTGTTTTCGCCTTTCTTCCTTTTTTCACCCCTCCGCCCTCCTCTCTTTCTCTTTCAATCCCTTTTTCTCCCCTGTTTTTTCCCTCCTCCCCCGGTTCTTTTATTTCACCCGGTTCCCTTTCTCTTTCTCTCTGTTCTTTTTTCCAATTCTTTCCCGCTTCTTTGCTTCCTCCGTTTGCCTTTCTCTCTTTTGGCCGATGGTTTTGTTCGAAACAACGCGGAGACACGTGGCTGGCAGATTGTCTGCAGACGGGTACTCGTTTGTTTCATTGTTTCCGTAGATTACATTCGGTTCGCGCAATTTCCTTTCGATTTACCGGTTGGTCCCCGCACACACACGCGCGCTGCTTCGAGTAATTAATTAAGGGAGAAGCGTGTTACAAGGAGAATACGAGTTACTTTCTATTTACTCTAACCGCGTTTCGCTCTTGCTTCGATCAAGTGGAATTACACTGTAGCAGGTCCCAGGTATATACACGTCCCTCTTAATTCACTATAACAGGGTATAGACGCGCGCGGACCTCTTGTCGTTATTTAATTCCGATAAAAGCGCGGGAAATATTCCGATTTTCGAACACGATAGCCGATAAATGGAAGCCACACGAGTGGCTCGCGTGGATATTCACGTGTCGCAAATTCGTATGAATAATCTGCAGTTAATGTATACAGTGCGGGACGAAATGATAGCACGGCCCTATGATTTTCAGTGCTGCATGAATAATTTCGAAACGGCGTATCTCGGCAGGAAAAAAAACCGACCGATTATAAATCAAATTTGACTTTGCAGGGGAAGAGTCTGCACCGTGTGCGAGGCGGTTGATAAAAATATCGCAACGCCATTCCTGCCTTTCGGATATTTCCGTAAATACAGCGAAAACCGATACTTCCGATTTATTTATCTCCTAAAGATAACGCGATATCAATTTCGGCCGTGGAGCTCGAATAAAATGTGAAAACACCTAAGAAATATTCTCGCTGGGAAAATTAAAAACTTTCCGTTTCCGTTTTTTCCCCGAATCTCTGCCGTTGTTTCGGAATGCGCGAGAAAAAATAGTAACGAGTAATCTCAACGAGAGGTTGTAAACAAAATCCCTAAACACCGAGTTGCAGCGCTCGGAGCTGTAACTTTCAGTTGAAAAACGAAAGAGAAGCGATTAATTCCTGGCCCAAGCACGAACACGATTACTTCAACGCGTACATCGCGCGCTGCTCCGAAGAAACACGGGAAATAACAGGCTGTGTCATCACCCTGTCCCGTACCGTATCTCCTTCTCGTTGCCAGTTCCTTGCCGAAACGAAGCGAGTACGTGCTCGCGAGGCAACTCGCTCTGATTCGCGCCGACTCGCGCCTGCATCGGCACAAACTGCCGGAAGTTAGGATGATTGCGCGTCCCTTTACGTTCCGCCGTCCTCCAAACTTTTTAATTCCGCTTTTGATCTCTTTTACACCTTCCTCTATCCCCGATACCAACTCGCTCCGCTTCCTCCGCGTTCATCGACATCCGACCAAACCTTTTCCCGCCTCTCCGGCACGCTTTAACAGCCTCCCGACGCTGCCGAATCCCTCGGACCGAGATCGAATCTTCCCGCGGGAAATTAATTATTTCGCGGGGAAAGGAAGGAAAATTTTCGGGGAGAAACACACGTGGCTCGCTATCCACTCAGGGTATCCGAGGAAGGACGGAAACTACGAGATCTCGCGCCGATTCTCTCGACGCTTCCGAATCCCTGCATCGCTCGAATCGTGATCCAATCTTCCCGCGGGAAATTAATTATTTCGCGGAGAAAGAAGGGAAAATTTTCGTGGAAAAAACACACGCGGCTCGCGCTTAGTTCAAGGTGCCCGAAGAAAGATAGAAACTGCGAGATTTCGCGCCGATACGCTCGACCCCTCCGAATCCCTGAATTCCTTAAACCGGGATCGAATCTTCCCGCGGGAAATTAATTATTTGGCGGGGAAAGGAGGGAAAATTTTCAAGGAAAAAACACACGTGGCACGCGCTCAGCTCAAGGTACCCGACGGGATGACGGAAACTGCGAGATCAGTGCGAGCCGAGGCGCCAGCCAGTCACTGATTTATCTGTTTACCGAGCTTCTTCTCGCGGCGAAGATCTCGCGGATGAGCTACGGCCGCGCCGCGACCGAAATTTCTCCAGGGACCGGGGCGCGAGTTTTTCAAACTTCCTGCAGGTTCGCGCGTCACGAGTCGCCATCTTCGGTCCAACCGTCGCCGCGAGATCTTCGATTCCTCCGAGACGAACGCGGCACCGTCTCGAGATTTATCGTCTCGTTGCCTCGCGATCGTAACCCACTTCCCACCGATTCAAACCCTCTCTCTCTCTCTGTTCCTTTCTCGCCGTCTCTCGCGTGCCGTTCGAGCTCGCTGAATATCTGTAATGGATCGTATCCGGAACTTCCATTAAGCGCTCTCGCGTCCCGCGTTTTGTTCCGCGAAACAAAACTCTCCCTCCGCGAGGGCCACCAGTCTCAGACTACGGTTTTTACTCTCCGACGCTCGCAACTTCCGATCCCGCTCTGCCGCGATAACACTCGCCTCGCAGGCAAGATGCAAACTTTTCCCCGCTCTTTTCCTGCTTCTCTCTTCGACCAGCCCGCCTCGCTGATGCAGAGGGACTCCACGAATCTCTTTCGTTATCTCTTCTGTTCGTCTTCTTTCTTGGAGAGTTGCGGAATCGCAAGATTCTTCCGGGGAATACTCGGGGCCCGACCCGTTCTCTTGGACCTGTTGATGAAATCGTCGTGAGACCATTGTTCGAATGCTCGATTCTGATATAATAGTCGAGAGGAAGTTTCGGAGACGCTGCGATGTCCGCCGCGATGTTAATTACTCCTTGAAAAGGTTCGAGAATTGAATGGAGGTTGAAAAGTAAGGGATGATCTCTACCGAATCGAGCTTCGGGAATCGCTAGATTTTTCTGCGGAATACCCGGGGCCCGACCCGTTCTCTTGGACCTGTTGATGAAATCGTCGAGAAACCATTGTTCGGATGCTCGGTTCTGATATAATAGTCGAGAGGAAGTTTCTGAGACGTTGCGATGTCCGCCGCGATGTTAATTACTCCTTGGAGTGAATGAAGGAGAGGTTGGAGGTTGAAAAGTGAGGGATGATCTCTGCCGGAATAATTGGTTAATCTGTCCGGCAGTCGGAGTCTCGCTTATAACTCGGCGACGCTTATTTTTATTCCAGCTGTCGGGGTAAACGTCTTGTTCGGTCTGTCGAGTGGCACGCAGAGCGATAGCGCTGTTGAGAATTTATGTCGGAAAGTACCACTGCATTCGGCCGCAATGTAGAATTGATGGTGCGTCTGTGTTCCACCGCAACGCGGATTCCACGTCAGTCATCCTGATATTTAGGATAAAAGGATACTATCGCAACTGTCCGACGGTTCTCAGCGTAAACAGGAACGGATGCCCCGCGATGACGTTTCTCCGATAATTTTTAATAGGGAAAAATTATTTCCGACTCGAACTCTACTCCTCCAAAGTGCGCGCGAATTCGTGATTTCAAGATGAAACGAAATTCGAGATCGATATTTCCCATTTTCCGTTTAGAACGGTGCGGCAATTTTTAACCTTTCTTATCTCGCGCATGAGCTAATTACTGAAATCCCACCGAAATATATATTACACCGCCTCGCCGATCTGATAAAAAAGAGTACACGTTTTTAACCTGTTTCCGGAGGAAAGTACGCGAAGAGAATCTTGGTCAACTTCTCTTTTGCAATATCCATATTTTACAGGAAAAACACGACGCTCGAAATTGCGGAAAACAATATTCATTTATCATTGCAGTCGGATTATGCGATATTTATTTTTATGTTTGCAGGACAAACTCGAAATTGTGTATTCCTGAAACAAGGTGAACCGAGCCAGATGCGGATTAAAGGGGTGTCGGACCTGAAGAGCAACCGGCGGTAATGAAAATATAAGCGTTAGACGCGTGTACGTGTGGTGTTGCTACACCCTTAAGGAGAGGGTGATAAATTGCCATGAGGGACGATCGAGAATATTCCGGATAGACGCGAGGCAAGAGAAAAACAAATAGCGTAAAAGAATTTGAAGAACGACAAAATAATTAATTATCTGTCAGTCCATAAAACGGGAAAATTACGAAGAGAAAATGCACAAATTGCACGGTAAACGTATCGCGTACCTTTGATTTCCACGTTGGACTCCTCTCGTATCATCAAAACGTAAATATATACGTATTTAACTACGCGTGAACGTTCCTTTTAACCCGAAGTAGAACTTACCCAAGCCAAGTATCAGGTCGATCCATAACTTCGCGCGAATTAATAGCATGCATGGAATTCCCTATAACTCGCTACTAAATCAATAAGATTTCGAACCTGTCGCAAATTGCTGAGACTGACTAATACATTAGTCGAGCGACGAGTTTAGATAAGTTCGAAATCTTCTTGGTCTAGTAGCGAATCTATTAATGCGAAGTTATGGAATAATAGCATCCAATGATACGAGGCATACCTAACCTCAGAGTAAGAATCTAAATATATTAATGCGAAGTTATGGAATGACCTGATACAACAAACTCTTCCGTGACCCAAACCGCGTCTCGCGCGTCGACATGACGGAAGAACGTCGAGACGCGTGGTTAAATGGACGCGATTCTTTCACGATCTCGCGTGAACCCTTTGCCAGCGTCCCTAGACCGCGCGCGGCACCAAGTCGTGGAGAACGATTGCGAGTAATCGGAGAAAGAGGGAGGAAATCGGGGTTAGAGGGAGACGAAATTTGCAACGGGGGATAGGAAAAGTTGTCGGCGGTGGCGAGCGTTTTAATCGAGCTCGCGGCTCGCCTTCGGCCGCCGGCGTTTTCTATTAAAATTAGCGTACATCCTGGAATATTAAAAAGCGTCGGATAATCCGCAAGATTCTCCGCTGGAAGGCGGAACGTTTCCATTAGCAGTACGGACGTCGAGCAAGCCGCAAAACTGCGCTTCCACCCCTCGCTTGGCCGGTCTCCAGAATTTTTAGGGAACATCGGGGACGCCGCTTCTACTTACTCCGCCGGTTATACAAAACCCTCGTTCTGCCGTTCCACGGTTAATTACACACGGGTATATTACTCGGCGAGAACCGCGCGATCGTCTTCGCCAGTCTTTAACACCGGATTCAACGTCTTTTTCGCGGGACAATTTTCACCCGGCCACTCCGAGCAAACGGGATAACTCTCGAGTGGAAGCGTCGCTATTCATGCTAACGCGGATAACTACTGCAGAGATTGGATAATGGTAGTTTTATCGATGAAAGAAATTAACAGTACAAATAGACGATAAGGAGCCGAATTATTCTTGGCTCATTTCAATTATAACTCGACTACGACTCGAAACTTGACTCTAACTGAGTAAATCAACGCTCAACGGAGGATCAGCGATACTAGATCAACTCTAAAAACTCTGACCCCTCGACTGTTTTTGTCCTTTTTATATCTGTCTCGCACCATGCACACGCTTTCCGATGTCTCCCTTAACATGACCATATTTGACCATCATTGAATTTCAAATGTCGCGATTGCTATTTCGTCCAGGTATACATTTATTAACACATTAATGGCCGCTCACACAACACGTGTGTGATGCTACCACCGAAAGTTATTAGCCGGTGCCACGCTTTAATTTTAGTTTAGTTTTAATAATAAAACTAAGGTTCTTTAATAGATACCTACACGTAACGGGCATAAATAATAGTAACTGCGGCGATGCGATAAAGATAAGTGAATTTATTAATTACACTTTTATTTTCATTTTCCAATTTTTCTAAAAGAAAGTACACGCTGTAAGCAATCGCGAAAAGGAAAATTCCGAAACCGGTGATTTCGTTCGGATCGGTATCTCTAGCGTCAAACAGGAAACTTCTACAGCAGCCAGTAACTGTACGACGTCGTTGGAGAAGCTTGAAAGCCCGAAGAAATTGGTGGAAAAGTAAGTAAGATATCCGCGGAGAATCGGTGGGAAATTTTCAAATTCCACGGACGGTCTGCCGGTCCGAAAATCCTGCGTCCCGAGGCAAGGTCTGGGAAGAAGAATTCAATCTTCGATTCGAGCATCGGGGCCAATTCGTCCGAATCTGGCCGCGAAAACTTTGCGGCGCGGAAGAAGATAGCCCGGGATCGGGAAGAACAGCGGGACAGCGGGGAATTTCAATCTCGTCGAGTCGATAAACGGAAGTCGGCACCGCGACGCGGAAGTTGCCCGGGCGAGGACCGCGCGCTGCAAACAATGGCGCCGAAGCCGGCCAAGTTCCCGGCACCTTTGACAACTTCGACAGTTAATACGATTCCCCGCGTGATGGGTTTCTTTGTGAACCCTCGTCATGCTCGCGACAATTATCTCCGGATTCGCGTACCAGCCTTGCGATTCCTCCCGCGGAATTCCACCACTTCCCGATCCTAATTTTCCCAAAGTGAATCGTTCCACGAACTTCGATGATGCTACGCGCGCTTCTCGAGATATATCGCGAATAATTCGCGAGGTTCGAGGTTAGAGACGAAGATTTTTATTTCCTCTTATTGAAATTGCCAGTTTTTATAGCTAATGGTAATTGTTTATTTTGCAACCGCGATAGAGTCGTGGATTATGTTATATCGTGATATATGTTGTATAAAATACGTAAAACTGGTGCACCTTTTATAAAAAGGACGTGATTATTCTCTTTGATATATTGGATGTTCCCCGTACAATGCGTTACTTTTTACAAACAGAGTTGATTATTTTCTCCAGTGCACATCTGGAAATTCTCGCAATTGTTTCGCGTGCTTTATCGTTCATCGCAAAGTACCGGACCGAAATCAACTAAATTTCTTTAAATCATCTCGTTTCTTCAATTTCTCCTGCTTTAATCCTATTACTTCTTGTCGATTTTCAGGGTTTTAATAACCTTTCAGAAATGAACTGTTAATTTTTCATCGAGCAAAAACGTAATGCTTCCTCGATTTGCTTTGCTTTTTTTGGGAAATTTATAATAGAAAGCATTTGCCGTGCGTTCGACGCGTGCATTCGTCGTTGCTTGATTTCAATTCCGCATCACGTGAGGGATTTTTCCGACTAAAAATCCCGCAGTTAACCGGTTTTAAAGAACGTAAAACTCGTTTATTAATAATAGATTAAAGGCTATAAAACGTTATGACTAAATACCGCTCGGTGTGCTTCGGCTGACTATTATTGGGAAATCGTGGTCCTTTTATCGGCGGAAATATCGCGATGCCGTGCGACGTAATGGTGCCGTGTGAATTTTTATGGGAGTCAGCAGGATTCGCGTTTCTCCTTGGAAAGCGAGATATTTTTACGACACGCGTCTCTTCTCGGGAAATAAGGCGTTTAGAGGAATCAATTGGTATACGGATTTTCGTACGTTCACACGCGCACCACGCGTGCATATTAAAAATATAATTATCGCAAAAATATCGTCGCTTAACGTCCTTAACGAAGGATCATTCCAATTTTTTCCCTTTGTTTTTTTTTTTTTTAATTTCTTCAGCCGCGTGATTTTGTTTGGAATTTAAGCAAAATTTTATTACCGTTTATTACTCTGCCGGGATGATGACGAATGAGTTTTGGTGGAAAAGCGTGATACGATTGTACGTTAAAGAGGAATTATTCGACCATTTCCGAATGCTGATTTTTGCAGAATATATCGTTCCGACGAGATCGGTAATACCGAATAGCGTGACACGCGAGAAACGGGATTGAACGAGGATATTGCGAGGGTCAGGACTCAAACAAGGATTAAATGTATCGAATATGTATCAGTCGCGTAGCTATTAAATGCGATTAAAAGAGGAAAGCTGAAGGACTTTGACAATAATTGAGGAAAAAGAAACGGAATTCTCTCTTTTTCCCTCTTCAACGCAAATACTCGCTTCGGCTTGATATTAAACCTATCACGACCAATAAAATGACCGATGCGTGAAGAAAAAGAAAAAGATAAAGAAATAATAAGCGATAAATTTCGAAACTTTTATTTAATTTTATCCTACTTCGATGACCAATATTTCAGAATTAAATCGTATTGCATCCAATTAAAAAAGAGAAAATAACAAAGAGAACAAGAAGACTGTTCGCATGAGAGCCGCTTAAATAAACTAAATTTCTCCCGTGTATCTCTCACACACGTTAAATACTCCATACGTCACAGGGTTCCGGTATTGCGAGACAATTATCGTAAACGTGTCTATCGTTCCATCGACAAAGAATCGTTTTTCCTCCCATTTTCACGACGCGCATTCGTCGAAATTCCATCGAAATTCGAATTTATCCTTTATTACTCTGCGAGCTGGTAGCGAGCGAGTCTCCGCGCGAGAGCCAGGCGCGGTTGAACGCTAAAGAGGAGGAAAATACGTATTGTAGGATAGAATGTGATTAAAAATACGGCTGGAACAACGAGCGATGTACACGTAACAGGTATCTAGATGTCGGGAACATAACATTACCGCGTACGGCTCTTGTTGCTGTTGTTATTGATCGACTGACAAAGTAAAACACGCGAAACGAGTATTTATTGTTTGATTGTATATATTATCGTTGCGCCCGGCGCCGATCGTCAATTCCGGGGAAAGAACAAATAACCGCGTGTATTTGATGCAAGCTGCAAATAATTACACGTATCAAGATGAATCCCCCGATCCCAATTTATGGAACCGTGCACGTGCAATGTTTCCATATTGCGACGGCGTACGGGGAAAAATGGAAAAACGCGGAAAGGAACGCGACGATAAAAAGAGAGGACACAGCGGGGGGGAAAAACCGGGCAATTTTAATAAAACCGAGACCCGCGACACGGACCACCGGACTCGCCATTAGAACATAAATCAGCGGATTTTTTCCGGCCGTGCGATAACCATACGCGATTACGCGACGCTAATGCAAACTCGATTTGCGAGCTAGTAGGCGAAACGAAATATCGAAGCGTCGAGGAATCCAAGAGGAAATTCGTGGCGAAATTCTCGGAGAATTCTCGGAGAATCGTTCAGAGCCATTTGTCCGTCACGACGTCGATTTTTGACCACGCTTCCATTTTCCGCTCGATCGCAGGGTACTTAACCCCTAACTCGTCGCGAGTTTCTCATGCCTGAGACGCGAGGCGAAAAACGATAAGATCGAGCGAGCGACAAGATTATCGGTAATTAACGGGATTTAACGGGAGCGAAATTCGCGTGAATTCTAAAAATTTCCGCTATTTTGACAAGGCCGTTTTCCGCCTAATTAAACGCGTTGCTCGACAATGCGGAGGGAACTTGAACCCCTATCTTGTCGCGAGTTTCTCGTGCCAGAGATGCAAAATGCAAAGACCACCTACGTCCTTCGTATAAATAATAAAATTATTAGCTATTAACGCGATTTAAAAACTTGTACGATTTTCGAATTAAATAAATAGTACAAGGGTTTAACCACCCTCATCCGTAGATGTTTATGGATCATTGCAGATTATTTAGAGTTTCGGTTTTCCTGCACCGCTACTTTACTCGTATTACTCGGTTATCCGTTGAATAATTGCAATCGGTATCAATGAACGAACAAATAAATTTCAATGAGACGCGATAGGTCTGTACGGGACACGGGTATAAAAGGAAACGCGGATATTTCCTGCACAAAAGAGTATCGGCTACAATTCGAACGGCGTGACGGGTGTTGTACGTCTTGGAAAATTTGCAAGGAATTAATTAAATCGCGCGTGTACGCGATGTTGGACATATTTCGGTAGGTGGTCGCAGGTGAACCTGGGAAAATTTCAGCTGCTGGATGTTCCGGCGAGCCGAGGCACTCGCGAATATTGGCATCAAGCTCGTTATCGTCGCTCGTGCACCGGTATTTCCTCCGCGGTGTTCGGTCCGCGACCAAGAGATCCTCCCAATTTCCAGGAAATTTCATATTTTCCCAGTCGCCGCGAGGATCGCGAAGGAAAATATCCAGTCGGCGGAAAACAAGCTGCGCGGATCGACTCGGTCGCTTCCGGGCGTCGTCGTCGACCCGCGAACGGCGATTAAAGCGTAAACAGGTTAAAACGAATTAGCTCGAGGACCCTGGGGAATCGGCGTCTCTTCCCGGAGACAACTCGCGCGGAAATCTCGTTGCTGCGCTACCGGATGTGCTACCGGCAGTCTAGGCGGAACAACTCCGAGAGGAAAACCAAGTAACCGATTTCAGGACGACGTCGCCGACCTGTAACCGGTTATCCGTAAGAGTATCGCGTCGCTGCGGATCGTTTGAACCCTAGACGAGCCAACGAGGATAATTAGGACCGTGAAGATACGGTTCTTTCAACGTTAGTCCGTTATTAACGTTAACCCATTCTTTAGGATGGCGATTTGTCACGAAATAAGTTTATATCCGTTTGAGTTAGGAATTTTAGTACTATATTTGAAACTAAATATCATTAGATTCTTTGAAATTCCTTTTAAAAAGCATATCTTCGCATGTGAAGCAGAACGCTGTAAATTTTCCGGCAGCAAAGGGATTAAGATGACAATTGCAAATTGCTGTCTGTGTGTTGGAAGTTCGCGTACCTAGAGATATGTGGACGGTTGGCCTTTTGGATTAGGATTAGAAAAGAGATACCGCTAAGCGTGATTTGTTAAATCAAAGAACTCTAACGATTAACATCGCTAGAAGCAAGGGATAGTAGAGCGAGACGAATCTTTCCGAGTTTTTGTTCCTTATGTACCATTCGTTTCAAAAGCTTCTCTTAGGAACCGACATCGAGAATGTCATCGGCAATCGAGATTAGAGCGTGGCCGAGGGAATTCCAGTGGACAGGTTAAACACCGGCTCGACGATGATTTGGCATCGCGGAAGACGCGTGGAATCGGATTTCCGGGTAAAATTCACCGGCCTCGGCTCTTGCCATTACGCTAAAATCACGCAACGCGGAAACGTACTCCTCGATCGGATTGCCCTGCGCGTTCGCGTAATGGCGCTTTAATTTTAATGGACGACCGCGCGGCTCCGATCCTCCATCTTCCATCGTTACGTGCTATTATCTCGCTGAAATCTTTCCGCGTCTCCGTGCTCCCCGTCTCTCCTCTCTCCTCTCTCCTACCTCTACCAACCTCTATCCCACATCTTTCCCGTCTTCGCCCGGTATCAATTTCACGGCAGGAGAAACACACGGTCGAAAGCGACAATGGCGGCAGCGGTTCTCCGGTCGCTAGCCGAACCCCTAATTTCCACCGCCGCCATTCGCGCTAATAACGCTCTTCGCCGCGGCGTTTAGCCGCATTTCCACCTATTCCACCGCCTATTTCGCGTCTCGTTCCTCCTCCGTTCCCGAGGCTGACCACTCGCCTTAGGAATATTCGCGACCATCCGCAAAAACAGATTCGTGTCGCGGAAACCGCGCGTGTATCGCGTTACTCGATTAGGACGCGATATCGAGGTTTGGAAATTGCGAAAGGAAAAGGGCGACGAAGCACCAGGGGGAGTCCGAGGATGTCGAGGCTGGCACGAACACCGGAAGATACGACACGATGCTCTATTTCGGATCTCGTCGCGATAGATTCTGCACCGATGGCTCGCATAAATTATGAGCACCTTTGTTCTTGTCGACACGGTACGTGGCCCGGGCCACGCTCCGCGATCCTCTGATTGGAACTCGATATTCCGGCAATATTATCGATTATCCCCCTTGTCTTCGGCAAGATTAATGGAAATTAGCGCGCGTCTCACGTACAGCCTGCTAGGCTGTCAGCTCTCCTCGACGTAACTTCCAGCACCGAGGCGTGTTAATGCACGGCATCGTTCGCGTTTACGCTTTTTCTCTCGGTATCACTGATTAATCGTCCCGCGGGGGAAAGAACCGGCGAAAGCCCGGCGAAAGCACGGCGACCGCGGGAAATTTCGACAGCGTATCGGAAAGGGATTCTTTTAATCGGTTCCCGGCGTTCCCCGACGCGCGCCGTTCATGAATATTAAACCAACATGAATATTTATACGCGGTCTTGTAATTATGTTGACGAAATCGCCCTAGCAACTAAATACCGCGAATAATTACTCCGGCAGCGGTCGCCTTTAATGCATACGCTATGTATTCCGACCTGCTCTTTGTTATGTACACCGCAAACAGTGTCGAAACGTCACTGACTGGCCTGTTAAAGCGTCTATTAGAATGTGAAAACGTTTGAAAAATAATTCGCCGCGACTGACAAAGGGGAAGGATCGCGTGGATTTCATGGATCGAGCTACGCAACGCCCCTTGAAACAGGGGCCAAGAATTACGATGCTTCCACCTCCAGGCTGTAAATTTCCACCCCGTCCACGAGCAGCTTCTCTCTCTCTTTCTCTCTCTCTCTCTCTCTCTCTCTCTGCCATTTCCATCAAATTCGTCTGTTGCCCGTGCACCGAATTCGGACGCGAATTCGACGAATTTTCGACGCTCGGCGCGACTTTTCCGCTTTCAGAATACTACGAGCAGTAATCGGGGAAGAATCCACGACTGGACAAGCGGAAAAGAAGCGAGTCTCTAGGATGTGTCGATTAACCTAAAGCCGGGAAAATGGCGGACGCTGCCCGGCAAACCAGTTCGACACCGCGCTGATCGATACCGGCGTTACTTTCACCGTCCTGTTATTTCGGCTAATTGGAAACAAATACACGCGTCACCTGGAATTTATACACTACCGGGAGCGTGTCGAATATTCGGCAAAGCTAAATATTTATATCACGCGTGGATAACGTTTCGCGGATTTCCGGTTCGCACCCGGACCAACGGCAACAGGGTCCGATCTGCCGGATGAACGGGACCAATCCTCGCGTTTAGTTACGTAATTCCGCGAATTACTTCCGGTGAAACTAGCTAGGAGTCATACAGACTCGAAGTTCCGTCGTGGAATCGCGAGCAAATCGGCAAGTTTCGCGAGAACTCGCGAGCTAAGGGATGAACCGTAGGTAGGAATATACGAGGAGGATCGGAATATTCGCGGATCTGGTTGGTTCATTGGCGTAAACTCGACTGGGGGACATAAAATGACGAGAGGTTGCGTTGGGATGGTTCCACGGCGAACAGAGTGGAGGAACAGAGGGAGCATCCTCTCCGAAAGAGGTTGAACGCGGAAGTTGGAGAGCTGGGATTCATCGGCGATCCTCGAGGTAGCTCAAACGATGCGCCTTCCGTGTCCCGGTTCAAATGAATTCTTCCTTAAACGGAACGAAGCTCGCGGTGGCGTTCTCCGAAAGTTATCGGGCCACGAAATCAGCGGCGCAACAAGACCGTAGGAAATCTCGTTTCCGCGGGATCCGCGGGATTTAAATAAATTCTATCCGTGCGGGAGTTACGCGGTAGGGGCCAGGGTAAAATGCAAACTCGGTTCACGGCGAATTCTTTGTTTCGGTGAGGAAAAAAAGGGAGAGAGAGAGAAAGAGAGAGAGAGAGGGGAAAGAAAAGAGAGAAGGGAAGGGAAAAAGAAGGGAAAAAGATGAAAGGAAGAGGGATGAGGAAGGAAATCAAGGGAAGGGGCAATTGTATTTCATCTACGAAGGGTCGACACCCCCTTCCGCTGTTTCATAAGCAACAATTTCGTTTTCGAGCCCGGCAAAAACCTTCGTTGCTCTCGAACAAAGCGCCCGGACAAAGCGAGCTGCACGCAAAGCGTCACACCACCGGTCGAGCTTTCCTCCCGCTTTCCTCCCGCTTTCCTCCCGCTTTCAACTAGCGCAAGACGCATCACGCGCGTTCGTGCGGACGGCGCGCGCGCGCCGAGCCGCGCCGCGACGCGACGCGACGCGCCGGTTAAACGCGGAGCGTAGAACGCACGGGCGACGCGAGCCGACTACGAAATTCCGCGGCGCAATTTATGCTGATTTATATGCACCTGGCGGTCCGCTCGGTACAAAGCACACACGACCCATCCCGGCTCTCTGCTTCTATCTGCCTCTTTCCGTGTCCCTCGTTTCCCCAGCCCCGCTTTCTATATTTCTTCTCTCGCCGCGTGAAAGTTAACGCCGAGTTTCCAAAGCTTCCACACCGCGGTAATACTCTCGGCGGACAGACACACGAATAATCCGTTTGTATAAACCTAATATTCCGGATACCGGTAATATCGTCCGCGACGAGTACGCGACGTCGAGAGGAAAATCAATCGAGCCTAAATTTACCTTCGATCCCGCTAATTTCCGAGATATTTCCGAAGAAACACTCGAAACTCGTGTCGATTACGCTGGATATCGCGTGAAATTAACGCTCTCGAGTACAATTCGATAATAAGTGGTAACCGCGGAATCAAATCGCGATTAAAAGTAGAGAGATAAACACCTACGGCTAAATCGTACATATCGCCAGAGGACGTAATTCCGAAATTAATCCACACCATCGCTTAATACAATTTACGAACTCGTTACGCTGTTCGAATCGATTATATATGTGTACAAAATAAATTTACTTACCCTGTTGCTCTCTCTCTCTCATCGTCCTTCAGCCTCCGGCTCTCGTCACCGAGTGAGTCGTCGTTCTCCTCGTACCATCGCACACACGCGCCAGCTTAAAAACTATCAACAAACGCCACGGCGTATCCTCTCGTAATAATAACACTCGACTACCGAACCGGATATTACCGGCAACGTATTATTTACGCGTCGTCGAGCCAAGCTACGTCACTCGATCGCGCGTGTTTATTACAGCGACCGACACGCCCTCTGTTCTCGCGCTCCGTCGCCATTTTCCTAACCTACTTCTCGCCACCTCGAATCATTCCACGGTTCTCGATTCGAGAGAACTTCGCGGTGACTATCGGTGCAACAAAGGCCCAACTTCCACCGCGAATGCTAATCACCGGCGAATTAAAGCGACTGCAGTCGATTCCCGGCGCCTTTTCACCGCGGCGCGGATCAAACGCGGCGCTCGTCGCGTGTTTTCCCGACGTTGAAAGGAGCCCGGGCCCTGATCGAAAGTAAGCAACCTCGGATCAACGAGACGCGGTGAATTCGCCACGGTGGAAACGCGAGAGAAACGTAAGAGAAACGTAAGAGAAACGCGACAGAGGCGCGGTAACCATTGTCGATGAGGAACAAAGGTCGGAAAATCGGGGCTGCAGCTCGGCGCCGGTGTCGCGTTCGGCATTGTTCCGCCCGCGAATTAACGAAATAAAGCCACTCGGCGAGTTACGCGATTATGAACTTCCTTCGAGCGGAGTTTGTTACACGGTTGCGCGAATCCGAACATAACTGGGAACTAACTCTGGAACGTGTTAACTGGACGCGTCGGCAGAGGGCTCGGCCGAGCGATTTCCAACGACCTGCTGGCCAGAGGGCGCGCCGCGACCTTTCTACCTTGCCGATCCACTCGGACTAAGTTTACGATCGGGTATTATCGTCGCGCAGCACTCGGCTTCCGAATTCGCCCGAGCAACGTCGCGCTTTGTTACGACTCGCTCCGGCGACGACTCGACCGTTCCGAGTTCGTTAACGAAACGTTGTGAAACCGAGAGACAAAGAAAAATACGCGCGTGAGCGAAGAAGCTATGAAAATCGTAACTTTCGCAACGAATTTCGGTCAATATACGATGATTTCGATTCCGGATTCGTTAACGAAACGACGTAAAACGAAGACAAGGAAGAATACACATCCGTTTTCCTCGTTGCAATTATCCGAAATTTCCGCGTAGTCTGGGAAATTGGTAATAAAGCCCGAAACTGATGTATCGTTGCGTTTCAGTAGAGTGCACCTCTCTCTCTCGTCCGAGTGTACGTATAAAATTCGGATATTAACGAACGACGTCCAGTCTCGAGTCAACTACGTACGAACACCGTTACCCTGCTCGATCTCTTGGAATTCTATTATGCGAGTGCTATTTCCTCCGACTATTTGGAACGGCTCGCTGGAAGGAAGGCAGCGGGTATTGAAGACGAGAGAAGCGCGAATCGGATATTGCACGGTATTGAAAGAGATCGAAGAGATATGTAGTATTAACCGTTTGACTATGAAGGGTGTGTATACGTGTACGTTGTCACAGATCCATCAATAAGCCCTGGATGTTATTCTCCATGCGACACGGTTGCCGTTTTATCCAATCGAGCCGTTATTAAATTTCAAAAATTACCCCCGCGTTCGAGGGATTTCGCGATGAAATCCCGGCACATCGCAGAGATCACGCGCGACTCGGAATCTCGAGAAGTTTATATCGTTTATATTATAGGAGAACGGTGAAAACTAGACAACTCTCTCTGCACGGTTGCCACGCGACATGCAGAGCAGTCTCCCGGTGATTCAACCGGGAAAAACAGGGGGAACTGTAACGAACTATCGAAGAAAATCACAGCCATGGTTGGAGGAGGGTGGGCGGGGGCGGAATGAGATTAAGAGAGGCCAGGAGCGAGCACTTCCGGCGTCGCGGGGCATGAATTATTCGGCGTCGCGGCGCGCGCGCGCGCGAACGCAGATGCAGGCCGGCCGATAAGCGATAAAAGGGCAAAGCGGCGTTTTATCGGGAACGCGACTAATCCGGTTTACAAGGCGTTAACGACGAGCCGCGTCTCCACTAATTATCCCTTTTCAGCCCGAGCAGAAGCTCGAGCAACGCCGTCGGGCTGCGTGTCTCGAACAATTAAGACGCGACTACTCTCTCCTCCTCTCTCCTCCTCTCTCCAAGCCCCGGCGCAGCCGATGCTCGCGCTCCAGCCAGCGCGGAAACTCCGCGGAATAATTCCGCAACTTCCGACGCGTTATACACCTGACAAGCTGCACTCTTCCGCCCCTTTGGCCACGGTAATAAATCAGCTTCCCTCCGCCTTGCAAACTTCTTTATCCGCAGCGCAGCTCCGACCCTCTTCCACTCGCTTCGTCCCTCTTTGAATCTCCGAGCGATCCGCCGGCCTTTGTCAACCGTCTTCGACCTACCCTTCGGACCAACCCCCGCTCCACACCCCCGGCTACGTATTTACCTTGCGTTCGCGCCAGCCAAGTTTCTTCGAAAACTCCGTCACTTCGCCGACTCGACCGAGCGGATCCGACGAGGGTGCAACTCGCCAAAGAGACCAGACGCGTGTTACTCTTCGATCTATCGATAGATCGAATATAGAGTAATTTCTTTTCGAGATACGCGGTAAATATGCCGCGGCTGTAACGAGATGGAAATGGAGAATTTCGGAGAGCTGGGTCTCTCTCTATTCATATTTCTCTCTCTCTCTTTCGAGATCGAGAGAGGAAGGGCGAAGAGAGCAGGAGCGATATCCAATCGATATCTTCGATATCGGATCGGCGGAACACGCGCGTCTTTTAATTTCCGCGCAAACGAACAGTCGGCCACGCGATGAAGGTTAAAAGGCCGCGAGAATGGATATAAATTCCGCGGCGCGAATAAATTTCGCGCCCCCACCCTCCGGGGGAATATAGATTATAAAAGGAGAACAGAATGGACGAGACGGAACGAGTTTCGGGCGATTTTTCGGCCCGCGCCGAAAACTCCATCGCCGTCCCCTGTCTGTACTCGCTTAACGAATTTCCAGCGAATTTTTTTCCACTATGTTTCCATTTATTTTGTATATGACAGCAGTACGATCTGCTCCGCCTCATCTTGTAACGAGAGAGAAGAAAAAAAAAAGGAGAAAAAAGACGAAAATGGAACGAAAAATATTAATACTTCCTCTTTGTCGTCATACTGCCTAATAATCGCTCGTGTAATTACAAACTTGACACGCTTTCGATATATGAAAAAATAAGACAAAAAAAAAGAAACGAAAAATAAAGAGAGAAGATAAAACGAAACACACGCTGTTGTTTTCTTTTCGCCATTTTAAGTCGCACACGTGCTGAACCAAGCTGATCGCTCGTTCGCGTATTAGTTTCTTTAAGATCTCTGCCCTTAAGTTACGCTGGCCGCAGCCTTAATCTTAAGTAACAATTTCAATATCTTTTACATACTAGAAGCTCTCCCTCTCTTTCTCACCCTCACTCGCTTCTATGCACTCTAGGCTCATTCTTCCGTCCAGTGCTCGACCGTATTCTTACGTATGCGTATAACGTATATATGTGTATGCGTGTACGTGTATATATAATAATAGTTATAGTCTGAAAAGTAGATAATAAACTCTAAGCTCAATTTTGATTGGTATAATAATAAGTCTGAGATTTGTCCAACGAATCGAGCACCATGACCGCGATTCGAAAAAGAGAAAGGACACCTAGAACCTTTAGTTTCCACGATTATCGAAACGATGGTCGCAACAATGGTCGCGTCGCTGATGCTACTTTCTCGTTCTCCTTTCGACCAACTTGGCACGCGGGTAAGTACACGGTCGAATCGGGTTCCCTCGGATGGAACTCGGGTAATTCCGATGGCACGATGGACTCGCGGCCATCGGAATCGACTGTTTCTCTCGCGAAACGCTCGTTCCTCGCTCGAACACGTTCCACGGTTCTACGCTCGTATCGTCGCCGTGATGACAAAGCACCGTTACTTCGACCATCGGTATAAAGCTCGATCGCAGGCCTTCGATCGCGTCTCGAGGTAAATTAAGTACTCTGCTTGGTTCACTGTACACGTGCGAACATGGACGCGAGGACGCGTCGGAAATCCTACTCGCGAACGTCGATACTTCTCTAGGAAGCGGTGTGTCACGATCAAATTTGTATCTCGAGACACTCGCGGATACGCTTGCGGATAAAACGAGAGAGAGAGTTATTCGAAAAATGGTTCGACGCCTCGCGCTTCCATGTGTCGTACGTGATGGTTGACGAGCCTCGGGGGCAGTCGGCGGAATCTTATCGCTAAGTATACCAAGTATGAAGGCACAAGTTCGGGGAAAGTATCTGTCGCCAAGTTGGACCACGGAAATCCAACCACCGGACGAGGATGGCTCCTCGACGCGCGGAAACGCCTAGCGAAATGCCACTCCGCGTGAACGCCCCGTGTATTCGGCAAACTTTCCAAACAATTCTCGCACCGCGTCCTTTCGACTCGACGAACCGAGTGTATCGATCCTGCGGCCGTTTCCAAACCGCCATCTTTTTGTTCCTCGTCGAATTCCAAAACGCCGGTCCACCTCCTCTCTGTCTCCGCAGCTTCGCGTTCCCGTCGCGTTCTCTCGATCGAACGAGGAACACGCGCTGTTGCTAAGGCACGAAGAGCGAACCATCTCGACGATGGTTCGCCCGGTAGACGCAATTGACACCTTATCCCGCGGATGAATTGGTTAAAGTCCAGCGGGATCCAATCGTGAGACGCGACGTACGAGGAGAAATCTGGGTCTCGCGAGTTATTGGCCGACAGAGAAGAGGGGAAGAAGGCGAGTATCGAGAGTCGCGTTCATATATTTTTCATGCGATTGGACTGGTCGAAGAGGAGGACGTCGCGCGTCGTTTCTCGAAACACCTGACGCCTTGGTCCGACGTTGATCAACCTCTTTAATTCGATGCACGCGTGTCGCGCCACGTACCTCGACTTCGATCGTATTTGCATCCCCGTCCAGCACGGAGGGTTCGACTAACGCATTCGCGGCTACTCCCGACGGCTACTAGTTTGCTATTCTAGGCCAGCGACCAATGGTTCGAGGGATCGTTGATCGCGGCTACGTGCCGCCCTGCGGAATCCTCTTGCTTCGAGCGCGTCGAGGGGCCGATTCCGAGCGGATCGACCCCGTCGCCGCGATCTCGCGAGCGTCGTAAAGGCCGTGGAAAATATCGTTCCAAGGGAGAAGACAGGCTAGTGTCCGTTAAGCAGGCAGCGTCGTCGAGAACGACCACGCGTTTCAACGTTCGCAAAGCTAGGAAGATCGATTGGTGGATCCGAGAGCTCCGCGCCATGCTGCTCGGCGCAGTTACCGGTTCGGAAGCTGCGCGCGTTCCTTGGATCGGCACGGAGAGGAGCGAGCGCGGTGAAAACGCGAGTGTTTCGACGTCTAAGGTACCAACGAAGAAAATATATCGACGAGACAGCTAATAATAATATTCAAGTCCGCTACGGAGGTGTTCCTTCGGGTTCCTCCACTCTCCTCTGCGCGGGTCCAGATGATTCCGAGCGGAGATGGAGGCACGCGAGGAGGTCGAATATACGCATAATCAAAACCGCGTGAAACTATCGTTGAAACGTAGTCTACGATAAGATTAGGGGTCAGCTGAGAAGACAAAGGGAGCATCTGTCGGTGTGAAAATAGAACGGAAGCTCCGACACGCGTTTCCTCGGGCTTCCTAGAGACGCGTCGGGTGAGTGTCTCTGCGCTACTCTGAACCGGAGTGGTTTACCGGTTCCCGGTCGGTTCTCGGTCGGTTCTCGGTCGGTTCTGGGCAACCGGGAGCCGCTGGGTCGGGACGCCTGGACGGAAACCGACGCGTTCCGCCGCGTTTCGTCGCGCCGGCGTTGCGACCCCGTGGAGCGTCGATGGGACGCGATTCGACGTCGCCATTCGACGTCGCCGCTCGACTCTACTCCATCGCGGCCTCCTGGAGGGCGTGAAGGTGAGCGTACAGGCCATCGGCCCCGATCAAATCGTCGTGAGTGCCCATCTCCGCCACGGTGCCCTTCTCCAGCACGCAGATCACGTCCGCGTTCCTTATAGTCGCCAAACGATGCGCTATGGTGATGCACGTCCTGCCCTCCATCGCCTTGTCCAGGGCCGCTTGCACCACCTGTACAGAAATATCGCGGAGTATCGACTCGGTCCTCCGGAGTTCTCGTTATCTCGCGGTGAAATTCCCAGACGACACCGCGTGTCTGATGGAACGTCGGGCGCCTGGCGCGCACAGTTCCCGAGGTTAGAATAGATGCGAAAGGATAAGGGAATATAAATAGAGGAAACGTCGAGAGGAACGGTTGCTTGTTCAGCTGGCATAATGGAACGCGACCGGTCTATTTTGCCGCGGAGGGCGAGGCAACAAAGAGGGAAACAGGTTGGCCCGTAAGCAGTCGCGAAACAATAATTGCCGCGAAATTCGTTCGGCGGACGAGTCGCGCCGCGTTCACGGGAACAACAATCGAACATCCTCTCGCCAGGCTAGGTATTTCCGATTGTTACCATAGATAATAACACCGTTGCGTTGTGCGATTGTTACCGATTTCGAGAGGACCGCAACGCAACCGCCCGGCCTGGAATAATCGATCTTCGTGGCTCGGAAAATTAAGCGTCGAATCGAGATAATCGGGCGAGCTAACGCTTCCGGTAGATAGATATCCACGTAGAAAACTCCAACGAGCGACATAAAAACGCGAAATCCTGTTCCGTCTTTACACCGAATTTTCTACTGCGTAATTACCCCGATATAATTTCGCAAGAAACGAGATATCGTTAACGAAACGACGTCTAGATCGTCGTCGTACACCTGCGAACGTGGGAATTTTAATTTCGGAAAATTAACGTGCAAGGCGTGTCCATTCCACGAGGTTTTCCTTCGGTACTCGTGGTTTTCTCCCGAATTACCCTTTTTTCTCCTCTTTTTTTTTTTTTTTTTT
>NIJG01000021.1:1138479-1163381 GCA_002201625.1 Euglossa dilemma | reverse complement strand
ATGTATCTTCTATACATCGGACATATTTAAATACGCTAACTCTCGATTTTCATTTAGTTTTTTACAATTGTAAAAAGTTGAAAGGCTCCGGTCACCCATGACCACCGTGGCGTCACGGGAGAAACCGTTGCCGGTCATATGTGACCACCATGACAGTCAAAGTGTTAACACGGATCTAACGAAAAGAGACGCGTGGATTTCAAAACGGAAGACGCGCGCGGTTTCGCGATTTATTTATTGAATTTTACGCGCCAGTTATTAATATCCGGGGGGAAATCTCGCGGGTTCCTAGCGTTTCGCGTAATTCCGCGGTGTAATTTTTGTTATTTTTTCAAACGTTTTCGTTACGCGTACGAACGGGTTGTTTCTCGTTGATTAAATATATAACGAATAGACCCGTGGAATTCGTTTCACGAGGTTACCTCTGGTGCGTTTCACCCTACACGCAATTTCAGACGTTAACCGTGCCGTTCACGCTGCAAGTTCCATCACGTAGGCGAATTTCACGCACCGTTCTCGGGGCTGGTAAAATATTTACTTTCCGCATTCTTCGAGCTCGATAGTCCTCGCCGCGGCGTTTATTCCGCGTCTAACAGCACGTTTCCGTTTTAATCGCGAATTTCTCTCTACTTTACGAACACGCTCTCCCGCCCCCGTTAATAACCGTATCGGGGCACATCGGCGCGCGAGTTCGTCCCGCGATAACTCGAAAATACGATCGCGCCGAAAATCGGATCTTCGCCGTTGCTCTTCCCGGACGCACATCGAAGCGGAGAAATTTCCATGAAAATACACCCGCGTTAGAACCCCGACGCGAGTATAAATCCAGCTGGAGCAACCTCCTCGAAGAACGAGGCCCGTCTCGTACACAAATAAAATTAACCCCACGACTCGGTCCGTTCGCGGGAAAATATAATTTCCAACAAAGAGTGTTCGTCGAATTTCCCTTCTCCCTTTGCACCGCGAAGAATAGAAAAGCCCTCGACGATCCTCGGTGTTGCGTCGTGTTCTCCTACGGTAAGAGAAAGCCTAGAACGGGCGAGGTGGCAGCCGGATGAGAACGGAGGGTGAGAGGAAAGGCGAGAGAGAGAGAGAGAGAGAGGGTGGAAGGATGCAGCAGCGAGTTCGAGATTGCTCCACAGGGAGGAACGATATATCCCGGAAAGTTCTGACATTATCCGCGTAAGGATTCACTTGGTTACATGTACCTCAACGCGATAAGAATCAACGGCCATTCAAAACGCGCGATAATGTTCGCAGGACGACGCTATTGTTTCAAGGCGCGGGCCTAGACCGCAGTTATCTCCGCATTGTTCTCGATATTCATTAAAACACTTGCACCCTTAGCACGGAGAGGCTCGGTCGGCCGCGCCTGTCGTCCCGGCTCCCTTTTTCCAGACGCCCACTTTTCAAAAGGGCCATCCAATTGTACGACTTTTCGAGCGCCATTCCCGACGAGTATCCGCGAAACTGGGGTAAACAGCTCGGGTTACGATATACTTTTCGCGGAATTTCGTGACACGATTCTTTTTTTCCTCTCTCTCTCTTTTTTCTCCTCTTTTTTTTTTTTTTTTTTTGGGCCGTATTGTTCATTAAAATCCATCAGGATCCATTAATATTCATCAGCCGGCGCACTCGCAACACTACCGTTAGTTTACGTTGCCGAACCTCCGCTGTTATTCACGTTCACCGCAACAAAATATTTTCCCTCTAATGGTAGACGCTGGTTGCGCTTCGAAAACACACCCCTCGCATAAACGAGAAAATTTCGCGCTGGGACCTTGCGCCGCGTAAACTACCTGTAAAATTCCCGAGGATTATTTGTACGCCGCGCGACGATAAACCGTGTACCGAGTGTCTACCGCGAATTAATTCGACGCGATAATATTTGTACGACCCACTTGTTCGGCAACGACGGAGGGACGTTCATCCCGAGCCCAACATGGCGCGCGGGCGGCGTCGTGACGCCGGATCGTTCAACAGGAACACGTTCGACTGGATTTTTTCTCGAATCCAGCCGCGTTTGCTCGATCGTCCGCGAATCCCCGAGCGGAACGCGTTAAATAATTATCAAGAGAAACGGTGGCCGAAGTTACGAGGCTGTTAATTGGTCAGGAGGGTAAAACAATGCCGCGGCGAGAGTGGAACGCGGGGCTTTTGTCCTCGCGAGAATTCCTCGCACTTCCTCGGCCTCTCGAGAGGACGGTTGGTCATTTTTTCCCCGCCTTTCTGCCTCTATCCGCGGCTTAAAAAGCGCCACGGCGTTCCACCGCGTATTATATTACTGAATGCCCGCCGCGTCTACTTCAGCCTGATTTCACGACCCATTTTCTCGGTCGCCCGCGGTCTTTCGCGCGGCCATCTCCACGGAGCTTTTTCTCTCCGGTATTTTTCGCCTAAGCGATTCGGCAAACCACCACAGTCCTTACCTTCTCGCTCTGAGTATCCAGGGCGGACGTTGCCTCGTCCAGCAACAGAATTCGAGGATTCCTCACGAGAGCGCGAGCTATCGCTATACGCTGCTTCTGTCCTCCGGACAGCTGTGTACCCTTAGAGCCTAACCTAGTATCGTATCCCTGTAACGAAAATCAAAATCGAATTATCCGTCTAGCGTGAAATTCGAGTTAAGAAACGTTTGGTTACAGACCGCTTAGCGAAGATCTCGTGGTACTACTCACTAGTGGTAGAGAGCTGACGAAGCTGTGGATGTTTGACTTCTTGGCGGCCTCTATGATCTCCTCCATCGCCACTGATCTAAAATTGTCGCCGTAAGCAATGTTCTCGGCGATGGTCCTGTCGAACAACACCGGTTCCTGGCCGACCACGCCGAGCTGAGACCTCAAGTTCCGCAACGACACCGAGGAGATGTCACGCCTGTCCATGGTGACGGAGCCGGAAATCGGGTCGTAGAGTCGTTGGAGCAATTGGATGCAGGTGGACTTGCCGCATCCGCTCTGGCCGACCAGCGCGACCATCTGGCCTGGCTTCACGATCAGGTTCAAGCCCTGCAGAATCTGCATCTCCGGCCTGGTCGGGTAATGGAACTCGACTTTCGAGAATTGAATCAAACCGTCCGCTTTCTGGAATTATCATTTTAAGCGTCGCGATATTAATTCGGTTGTCGGTCGGCGCCTCGTGCTAGGCTCGAGCAAGGGAGAGAAATTAATTCGACCGAACTCGTTATAGGTATTTGCTCGCGGAACGAGCTATACGTGACTGGCGTTTGAACAGCATAAGTTGGGAACGTCGTTTATTCGTATCGCTTCATTAAACGGTTTGGGATTCTGCAGGGATAGTCACGGCCTCGATCAAACAGAGCTATGCGTTTTGAACGTAATTAACGCGCCTAGCCGGAGGCACCGCTGTCAGTATGTCATAAATTCGACGCTTCGCTAAACACAGGCGTAATGAAACGACGAAACGGTGCGCCTGACCACCTTCGACAAACATTCCCTTTACGCGATACCGCGTCTCCGCGATAAACCGCGGGTGCTAATTAGATTAGACGGAGACAAGGGAACGTTCTCGATGGTAATTTTCTATCGCGAGCGGGTCACTCACCCAATCCAGATCTTTGTCTTCCGAATCCGGAGGCGAGGCGATCTCGGGGACCCTGTCGAGAAGTTTGAATATCCTTCCAGCGGAGATTTTGGCGGTGTTGAAATTGGGAGCAAAGGCCAGGGCCTGTCCCAACATCCACGAGCCGAAGATCAACGCCTCGGACACTTTGATCACGTCCTGATAGCTCAAGCCCTCGGTAGCGACCAAAGCGCCGCCGTAGTAAAGGCTCAAGGCGTAACCGAAGAACGGCGTGGTCTGGCCGCAGGAGAACACCAGTCCTCTCAGCCTGTTCCTGATCCTCGTCGCCTCGGCCACGTGATCCAGCTCTACGCAGTAACGCTGCAAGAAAGCTTCCTCCTTCCCGAGACTGGCCACCGTGCGAATATTCGAGATCGCCTCTATCGCGATCCTCGTCGCCGTCTCCATCTTCTTCTTCTCCTGCAAGCCTTGGCCGCTCATCACCCTGGCCTCGAAGAACACCGCGCCCAACACCAGAGGTATCGAGACCACGGAGACCAGCGTCATCTTCCAGGTGTAGTACGTGGACAGTCCGATCCCGAGGACCAGGGTGGACAGGGCCTGAAGAATAGCTCCGACGCGCGTCCCGGTCGCGCCCTGGACCGCGCCGGCGTCCGAGGAGAGTCTGGCGCAGAGCGCACCGACGCTGTTGGTGTCCTCGTCGTACCAGCCCATTTCCTGCCGCAGCATCGCCGCGAACGTCATCCTCCTGATCCTCGTGGTCATACGCACGCCGGCCAGACCGAACATGTACATTTGCAGGAAAGTGCCGACGCCGGTCACCACGCCGACTATCAAGAACATAATGGAGAAGTTGACCGTTTCCTTGCGCACTTTATCGTCGTCCTGGAGACCCAGCACGTAGTAGACCTCGCCGAAGAGGACGGCGAACGCCGGGAACGAGGCGCCCACCATCGCCGCTGCCAGGCATCCTGGAAAATGGCAATTTCTCCGCTGGATAAATTCGTCGGAATTAGAGGAATGGCAGAACGTCGGGCCGCTTTATCGGAGGATGAAGAGACTTTACTGATGATCTCGTTCGTCGATAAGACGAACGGAGGAATGGCTGGAGGAGCGGCTGGAGGAGCGGCCGGAGGAATGGTAAACGAGGCAATTATACCGATCAAATTGAAAGGCCATTCCGGTTTATTGAGCCCGAATATCCTCATCATCGGTGCATCGTACGGCTTCTCGTGTTCTTCCAGCTGATTCGCCGAGCTTTCGGATGCGCCGGCCAACGACAGTCGATGAGAGTGCATCGACAGGGTGGAGAATTGCCTCTTCAACGGTGGCTTCTGCTGCTTCGGTATGGCTGCGGTGATCGTCTTTGCGGCTGACGCCGTCGCTTTCGCTGGAAATTCGATCGACGTGCACTCGTAATATCATGCCGTTTGATGTCGGGGCAAGAAAAATATTGAATTCCCTTTATTTCCTACGTCTGCCGCGCTTCTGCCGCTCTTTAGACCGTGAAATACGCATAAACAAACTTCCCCTCTTATCTCGAGCTAGCCCGCCGGTTAAATAACAATATTTAAACTCGAATCGAAAGCCGATATCGCGGCGACCAAAGAAGCGCGGTTTCTCCTCGAGGAATTTCGGTCTCTATCTCGAAAACAACGAGGCAGAGTAAAACGGAGCGACAACGAGTCAAGACGGTTACCTCTGGCTGTAGCGCTAGCATCCGCCGAGACCAATCCGTAGTAATGCTTTCCAAGGGCCAGCAGTTCCTCGTGTGTACCCTGCTCCACCACCTGACCGTCCTTTATAAACACTATTCTATCGGCGTTGGTGATGGTCGACAGCCTGTGAGTGACAACGATGGTCGTTCTACCCTTCGAGGCCGCGTCCAGAGCTCTTTGCACGGTGGCTTCGCTGTGCAGATCCAGGGCGGACGTGGCTTCGTCCAACAAAAGTATCGCGGGTCGTCTGACCAACGCTCGAGCAATCGCGATCCTCTGCTTCTGTCCGCCGGACATTTGCGATCCTCTCTCTCCCACGGGGCTGTCGTAAGCCTGGAACAGAAACTCTTAATGAAACCACTCGTTCGTTGCTCACCGATGGGTCACAAACGTGACAGGCGTCACAGCGACTCTCAACCTCCTCCTCGAGCGATACTCAATTCCGCTGCGATTAACTCGCGATTAACTCGCAGCGACTTGAAAATTTTTGCGTCGGAGATCGAGAATCTCTGCGAGATCCGTCCACGATTTCGAGAGATTTTCCTCGACACCGTGGATTTCCTCGATAACGCAGCTCTGCGACGGACGGCTACGGTTAACGGAAATTGAAGGGGAATGATTTCGGTCACGTACGTTGATAATTATCAAGGGAACAGTGTCCGCGAGCCATTTGCCTGTTCGATTACCGTCCTCGTGGAGAAGGCAGCGCGGTCTCTGCGGTTTGAAACACCGATTATTTCATTAACGAAAGGACGACACGAGGCGTCTACTATGCACGCGCGCCGAGATTTAATAAATTTACGAGGCACGGCACTTTGCGCACCGGCTGCCACTCGTTTTAACCATCCACTGTGTTCCTCGTGCTCGATAAAATCTTAGATCGCACAGCGATGCTCTTTCGTCGGACTCCTTTCTCGTCTGTTCAATTACGCAAATGCGTCGCGTTGTGGAATACGTCGAAACACACGGACGCAGGCGTAATCCGCGCTGCTGGTTCATCGGCACAGAGGAAAGGATAACCGGTCCGGCCGGGTAAAGCTGGACGATCGCGATGCGGCGCATCGATCCGCGGAATAAACTGGACGGGGTTCTCGATAAACTGGAAAATGGCTGGCCCACTTGTTCCCGCGGGTCGTTACGGTTCTAAACGCGTCGCGAGACACGAGGCGGATAAAGGGGAAACACGGGTTGGCTGGCGCGGAGACGAACGATGCGCGCCGGCAGCTCGACCGCCGATGAAACCATCGAATTCACCTACCGATAATTCGGTAATAAACGCCTGATCGTTGACGCGGCCGTAATCTCGGATACTGTTATTTGCCCGGCCACGGTTTAACCGGTGTTTTATCGTCTGTTTGCACGCGTGTTCCGCGACTCGTCGCTCGCACCTGAGACTACGGCTAACGCGATCAGGGGTCGGATTTCTCACGCTACTCGCCGTTAAATTTACCATTTCGATGTGACAGTGACGCGATAATGTCCCGTCGTTTCGATCGACGAGACGCAAACGTGAACGGCGGTGGATCAACGACGGGATTAAAATTCCAAGGGAATTCACGGCCCCCGGGCAAGATTTTAAGCCCCTTGCAGCTAAGACTGCCGCTAACGCGACGAGGGTTGGAATTTCTGACGTTACTCGCCGCTAAATTTACCATTTCGATGTAACTGTAACGCGATCGTGTGTCCTGTCGTTTCGATCGACGAGACGCGAAGGACAACGTCGAGACGGATCAACGGCGGGATTAAAATTCCAAGAGAATTCACGGTCCCCGGGCATGATTTTAATTAGACCACCCTTTGTCGGGTGGAAAAGAGGCGACAGAGAAGCAAGGGGAGGGGAATCTTTGGACGGGTCCGCATTACGCGGAGGCGGGTCGGAGCCGGAGGTTCGGTCTGGTCGTTGAAAAGTGACCGAATCAATCGGGCTCCGTCTGTCAGCGGGCCGCAAGGGAAACTGAAATTCCGCTCAGCCGGAGAAAACGGCGACGGAATGGGAGAATAGGTCCGAAGCCACTCACCTCGGGCAGTTTGCTGATGAAGTCGTGAGCGTTCGCTTCCTTCGCGGCTTTGATCATCTCTTCCTCGGTAATGCTGTCATTTCCGTACCGGATATTCTCTCGTATCGTCGTGTCAAAGAGCACCGGTTCCTGGCCGACCACACCTATGTGCGAGCGGAGCCATTGCACGTTCAGCTTCGAGATATCCACGCCGTCCAGCAGAACCTACGCGAACAAACCGGTCATCGTGATTCTTCCTCGTCTTTCTCCTTCTCCGATCGGAGATCGCGCGGATAGATCGCTGTGACAGGTTCGCTCGAACGGATGAATTTTAGGCGCAGCCGTTTTATAGAAAACAGGGAAACGAGAAGAGGAGAAGAGAGAAATAGTCGAAGAGCCGGAGTGAAATCAGTATGGCAAATATACGGCGTGATATTTTCGGCGGGAGAAACCGCGACGGATGCAGAAACGCGAGAATCGTAAAAGTTTTACTACTGAGAAAACTCCGGGCCGCGGCTCTGCTCCGCGCCGCGAGAAACGCTTCAAACTTGTTCCGTAAAATTCCCATCGTCGCTTCCGAGTACAGATGTAATAATGGAATATTCACGGCCTCGAAAGCCGTAATGGCGCGTGCAGCGAACGCTTCGCCCGACGCGCCGTTGCAATTTCCACGAAAACAAAAACCTCGGCCGGATATTCATGAGCCGGTGCTCGGTTATTAACCGTGCTCGTTGCGCAACGTCTGCACAAAAATATCCCGAGTACTCGCGTTTTAATAAATTATCCTCTTCCACTCGGTAAATAAACCAGTCGAAACGGCGGATGCGCCGTCTCTCCGCGGACGGGAAATTCGAGGCACCGTCTCGAGGCAACGTCGCGTTCCCGAAAACCCTGAAAACCGGTCCCGTTGCCATTTTCCGAATCAACCAGACGAAACTGTACTACCTGATATCACCCGAGGCGCCGGCGATGCCCTTGTTCCGACGCCATTTCGCTATCATTTTTCGATAATAAATCCAAAAACGCGCCGCGTGATTAGCCTGTCATTGCGCGACCTTGCCGCGAGATCAAACAGAAGGATGAATCACTGGTTTTCGGTGTTTCTTTCGCAAACACGGCTTATCTGCGGCACTCACCTGTCCCTTCGGGGGATCGTAGAGACGCTGGATCAGCTGTAAACAGGTAGACTTGCCGCAACCGGATCCACCGACCAGCGCCACCGTCTCGCCGCGATTTATAGTCAGATTCAAGCCCTGCAACACCTTCACGTCCTTCCTCGCGGGATACTGGAAGTGCACGTTCTTGAACTCGATCTCGCCGTTCACGGACGGAAGCTTCTGCCCGTCCTTGCTCAAGCTGTCGATCGTAGGCACGCGATCGAGCACCTGGAAGATAGCTGCGGCCGAACCTCGAGCCACCGCGAACGCCTCGAGATGAGGCGAGGTCAGACCCATGTTCTGGGCACCGGCCAGCACGCCGAAGAACACGATCACCAGCACAGCCGGCGTGTACTCCTTCACCGCTTTGGGCCTGTCCTCCAGGATCAGCTGGACACCGTACCTGAGGAACGAACAACGTCAGAGAAGATTGCGATCGAACCGGGCGCCTCGGGAACGCTTTCCCTTTGTCTCTCGTCCGCTCCGTGAAAGAGGAAACACGCCCAAAGGGAAGAGGATCCCTCGGTATCGAATCGGTGTATCCGAGAGAAAGGGAGTTTTCGCGGGGAACAAAGGAACGCCCTCGCGCGATGTTTCGCTTTTAAAGCAAACAACTTTTACCGGGAACACCGGTGACACAATGCGGGAATTACTCGGCTGACCCGTTTCCCTGCCACTCGTGGCTGTTTGCTCGCGTGAAAGGCGTTTGTTCTGGAAATACTCGCGTGTCCCCTTCTCTATCCAGGGGCCAGACTGGCAGGAGTATAGACCCGACATAGACGTACCAAAACGCCACGGCGTAACTGATGTATATGATGAACCACATGACGCCGCCGCCGACGCCGGACCACATCCCTCGCCTGATCCCGGTCTTCTCGGCCGGCACCAGCTTCTCCGCGTATCTGTCCACCTCCTTCTGCTCGCCGTTGAACGCGATCACGGTCCTGATCGCGCCTAACACCTCCTCGGCGACGCTGCCCGCCTGCCCGTAAGCGTTCAACTCCTGAGCGGTTAAGGAGCTCTGAACTTTCGCCACCACCGCGGTGGCTATCACGATGATCGGCGCGCAGCTTAGCACCACCAGCGTCAATTTCCAGCCGTACACGAACGAGATGATGATCGAGGAGATGAAGGAGACCATCAGGTACGTGAACACGCCCAGCTTCTCCCCTATCCCGTCCTTCATCTTGTCCAAGTCCCTGCAACATCGCGGAAACAACTTTTAGGGCTTTCGGTAAACGCTCGAGTATATTTGTCGGATAAATCGGTGGAAAATTCGGCGTCGCTTTTGCCAGACATCGCGACGTTGTACAAGGTGACTCGCGTAATTAGAGACGTCGGTATATAGCGAGCTGCCGGTTCTATCGAAAGTAGTACGAAAATAACACGGGGCCGCGGGCAGCCATTCGGCGCATTAATTAAACTTTGCCTTATCGTCTACAGAGCAAAGGTCACCTTCAAGGTGTTCGAGCCGTCTCGCGTGGAAAATTGCATTTATCTTCCCGCTTCTCCTATCCGTCGTCTCGCTATCTCTAACTCGATTTTCCGACGTAATCGGGTCGACCAAGACCAGCTGTCGAGCAGCGATCGCGTAGCTTCTAAAATTGCAATCCGTTCGTAACGGTCGCGGTTTTTCTCTCGAGTGTAACGACGCAATGACGAGTCATCGAGTTTGCGCCATCTTATCCGCGAAATCGCTATCTGCAACTCGATTTTCACGACGTAATCAGGTCGACCAAGACCAGCTCTGTCGAGCAGCGATCGCGTAGCTTGTAAAATTGCAATCCGTTCGTAACGGTCGAGGTTTTTCTCTCGAGTGTAACGGAGTCATCGTTCGTACGAATTGTTCCGGCACGTCCGCGAATACTGGTCCTGGCGCTAAGTTTGGACATTTCCGGGAGATTACGCGGCATCCGGGGTACAATAACACGTACTCGCGAGTGTCGCGTAATCGCATCGAACTAGAATCAATATTGTCTCGGCTCTAGCGAGCGCCGCTTTATCGCGGTCCCGTCTTACGGTCGTTTCGCGTTGTAAAAACAACAGCGTTCCTCGGCTGATAAAAACCGATGTTTGACTAAAGGTTACGACTCGCCGCAATTTCGGGAACCTCGAATAAGCGTGACAGAGACGGCGAGAGAAGCGAATGACAGCGAGATGACGCAAGCTCGAACCCGCGCGAAGCGATACGCGATAAATAAGATCCCTCGGATCACGCCGGTCGGTTTGACGCGTTAATTCCCTGTCCCGAAGGAGAATCGGAAAAGTTCGCAAATAAAATTTACGTAATTGTCATTATAAACGACGAGGCTGTGGCGAGACCAGCCAAGGCGGTCGTGATGCCAGTCGATGCGAGTCGATATAAGCGCCGCTATATTTGCGGGAGTCGACGGTGACGTGAGTCACGCCGCTTCCGATCGTCTGCTGCAACCCGGAAACACGAGCTGAGGGAAGAGAATAAAAAATTCGAACGAGGTGCAACGTGGAATACTTTCCATCGAGATAGCCGGTGTGGCAATCGAGCGGCTTGCGCCACGGATACATTGTCGGTCGAAGATTCCCGTCTCGAAATAAATAGATTGCGCAAAACAGCTCTCGTCGCGACTGCCTAATTGGCCCGTTATGAATCCATCCTTGACTTTTCGATAATTACGCGGCCTCGACGCGACCGCGAAACACAGAGAGAGAGAGCGAGAGCGAGAGCGAGAGAGAGAGAAGACATTGTATCGAGCAAGGATTTCGAGTTTCGCGAGCGGCCACCTGTTGATGAGCAGATCTCGTTTCCTGAACTTTGCTCCTCGCTTCTCGGCTATGCACGCTCCGCGCCGCGTTTACATCCGCAGACTCCGTGAGATCGAAGCCGCGATATTCCTCTTGAAGCCGGATCACCGTAAGAAAATACGGCTACTTAAGCGCGTATACGTCTGGCGTGATATCGGGCCGAAGAGAAAAGCTTCGGTAGCAGAGGTTGGTAGAGGGTGAAACGGGTTTGCATGGATAATTCGGGTGGAAAAGCACGCGTGGCTGTTACCCGCGTGGTCTCGGGATCGAATCTCCGAGGTATCCGAGGGTATCTTTAACCGATGGCTGGCTGTCGGCCAGAGATACTCACTCGGTGATCCTACTGGCGAAGTTGGTCGACGTGTTGATGTCGTACCAGGTCATGTCCTGCCTGAGGACAGCGCGCAGGAACATCTTGCGCACCCGGACGATCTGTCTGGAGGCGGCGATGTTTAGCAGATCGACCGTGAACACGGCGAAGACGAATTGCAGCGTGGATAACGCCGCGGAGGATACTCCGAACGCGACCGAGTCGTCGTACAGCGCATCCATCCTCTCCTGTCTCGTCACATTGGGTCCTCTGCAACGAGAACACGCGTCGATTAGCATAGTTCCGTTCCTTTCCTTTCCGTTTCGTCGATTCCTCGGAAGCGGCGCGAATTTCGTCGAGGGAAATCGGCGCCGAGCGTTGCGAAATGTCACGCCGAACCAAAGTAAACCAGACGGAACTATATTCCCTCCGGGTGATCTATTTTCTCGTTAACGCGGCGCGTCGGAGGAACACGGTTTCCGGCTAAAAATACGAAATTTCGCGAGTAGGCGTGTCTGGGCACGCCGAGACTTACAAGACCTTTCCTCCTCCGAACCATTTCATTATCAGCGTCGGTGTGCTAGTGTGATTCTTCAAGTTGCGATCCACCAGCAACGTGGTGAATTCACCGTACTGAATCGTCGAGATCGGGATGCAGAGGCCTGTCAGCGTTCCCATGATCAGGCCACCGAACACCAGCATCAGCTCCCCGCATGTTGCAAATCGAAACTGCGAACAGGCAGAACAGAGAAACCATTCAACTTTTCGCGCGTTCGATTAAACCGAGATTTGCCAAGTTTCCGCGGAAACCGAGGAGACTAGGGTGGGTCGCGAAGAGAGGAGAGTGAAGGGGTTAGAAAGTAGGCACGTACAGCCATGGCCGCGGACGTGTTTTAATTAATTGCACGCGAGCATCGACGTTATGTTAATTTTCCGAACGATGGGTTCCCAGCGGGGAATTGGCGAGATTCGGTGCCGCGGACGGGGAGCAATTTGTCGCGGAACTAGTCGAAAATTTCAGAAGAGCATATTCTCATATTATATATGCAACAAAATTAGCTCACCACAATACTAGTCGAAAATTTCAGAAACATATTCTCGGGTGATTTAGTGCCGGCAACTTCTGCCCTTCCGAGAGATTTAACCCCGGGGAAAATTAATGCTGGCCTAACGGTGATTAATGGCCGGAGATCTGACTAGTTCTAAACAAAAACAAGCCGGATCGATCGACAGGATCGCGGTCGTTAAGTTTGTCAAGGACAAAGGGGGTCGACGGCCCGGCTGTTCTGCTCCCCCGAAGATGGATCTCGCCGTTTGAATCGGAACTGCTCTGGCGATATTTCAACGACGCCGGGACGCGAGCGCCGACCGTTTGGCAAATGTTGCAAACATTTTTCCATTAATTCCCTCCGTTCCCCTTTCTCTCCTTTCTCCTTTCCTTCTTCCTTCCTTCCTCCCCTCTCGCGGGTTTCGATCTACTTACGAGTTTGAAGTAAGGCACTGGCGGCAAGGGCTGCTCCGGCGCAACCGGTTTGTCCTCCTCCTTCGTTTGCGGCGGTACGAATTCACTGTGGACACAAAAGCGCAACGGATTTTAACGAAAGCTCTTTCCACCGTTTCGTCGACGTTTCCCGCGTTATCCGTTCCTTTGCTCGACGTAGCGGCAAACGGAATAGAACGGAACAGAAAGCGATCGAATATGCATCGCGGAGTACTTCCGGACGCGGCCGAGAACAATTCGGCCCGAAGTCCGTTCGTTAAGAACCGTGTGTTTTCCAACCGCGGAAAGAAGCGCGGAAAGTCGGGAATTTTAAACTCCTCGTCCGACAGTACTCTCGCGAGGCATACTCGCGACAATTAAGAAATCGTTATGCGTAAATTTATACGATTGTCCGGCAGTCTCGAGGACGAGCAGGATTTCTCCTAATCGTTTCCACAATTCTCTATACGCTCATTCCGTATCTCTGTATTCCGAATTCTCTCGTGCTACGTTTCTGTCTCTATTTATCTCTATATTATTTTTAACAACAACGTTGCTCGTCTGTAAGAATCTTATTCGTACATTGGTTTGCCATTCTCTTGAAGCATGTACTCAGTTTCCTCTTTATCCTTCTCCGCGTCTTGGAGCGTGTCTGAAATGAAATATACAAGGTACCGTACACAGAAGATCCTGCAGCGATATTTTCATACGCGCCGGCAGGGCAGGCTTAAATACACATGGCCCCCCTCCCCGCCGTACCGGAAGTCATCCGGCGAATGTTGGCGCCGAGATCCGCGCGAGATCAATCGACGTTTTCTCACCTTCACCTTTAACCATCGTTCAAGATCGACCCTCGTAAACGCAAGCCTCGAAAGCCAAAAACGCGCTTCGCGCCGTGTCCTTTACGCGGATAACGATCGATGGACGCGTTTCCCGGTTCGCGAATGGGAGGAGTCATTTCCTGCGGGAAACGACGAAGGAACGGCTAAGAAAGTAACAGTTTCTCTGGTTCGACCGAAACACGGTTAAAACAAACGAAACCGCGACTCCGAAGGAAATGGCTCCGTTAAATCGTCCACGGATTTTTACGTCCCATGGCGAGCGTAACCGCGTTAACCAGCGATGATAATTCTTTCCGTGGAAAAACACAGCTGCCGCCTAGGAGGTTTCTGCGAGGAGCGGTGGGGGAAATTTCCCGGGGAAGATTTAACCGTGGCATCCCTGGCAGATCGATCGCCATTATTTTACATGGTAATAAACGAGCGGAGAGGCGCCGCGCGCGGGGTCATAAATCTGCCCGGTACACTATGTAAATCGAGGAGTTGGCGGATCAACGAGGACACCCGAGATCGTCGTCGGCGCGTGAAAGGAAAAGCGAAGTTTCCGGTTGCCGTCGCGACGCCCGGGAAGCGCCGGGCCTCGACCGAGTCTGGATCTTCCCGTAGGGGCTCCATTAGCGGCGTAATTGCTGTTCGAAACTCCTGCGACGAATCTACGATCGGTATTTTATACGGGAACACGGCTGCCTTCCCGGTAACAGTGCCGTACACGCGCGAATTTACCCCCCGGTGCACCAGACGCGTTCGACGAGTTCCAGCTCGAGGCTCGGGCGCCCAACTTTTCCCCCCGATGCGCCCTCCCGACGGCACCGTCTAATCGCATCTCCGAGGATGACGATTAACTCGGTAGAATCGACGGGAAGATTGGCTGTTGCGAGATGCGGTGGAGAAACGGGTAAAAATAGAGACTCGAGACGCCTCTGCGTCGTAGAACGCGAGGCTACAACGCGGAGACTTCCGGAGTTCAACTGTCATCGTGATAAATCCCTTCGCGAGTATGAAAAAAGGTACAAAGTTTCCGATTTTGACAGATAACCGAGCTGTTTTTCTCGCGAGTATCGAAGGATCGCCGAGAGAGATCGAGAAACGACTAAAGCACGGTCAGTCGTGGCCTTGTCTCGACGCCGTAGACAAATTCGCGGCTGTTACCGGAAACTCCTCGGGCCCTCGGGGAGAGTGTCTCCCCGACCAGCGTCTGCCGATTTGCCCGCGATTTCTTCTATTTCTCGCCCGGTCGTTTCTTGCTTCCGTTCCTCACTGGCGGTGATTTATCAAGATACATGTTCCCGGGGAATATTAATCACGTTCCGCTCTCGATCCATCCTTCAAGATGAACGATTATTTCCCGGTCGCGGCGAGTCTCCTTGAATTATTGCTCGCGCGGTGGGTACTACCGCGAAACTATCTGTGGGAGAAAAATTTCTACGCGCCTTCTCGGTGTCGGTAGTTTCCGTCATCTGTCGCCACTCGAACCGATCAATCTCCCAACTTTCTCGACCCCCTCCCCTCCCTCGGCGAGCCTCGGTCGCGAATAAATGCAAATTCCGCGGAAACTCGCGGAGGAACGATAACGATCCGACCGGCGAGGGAATTATTCCGGTCGATGTGCCGCTCGTTAAAAGAAAAACGGGCCGATAATCCGGCGCCGAAGGTCGGGGCTGCGCGTTATCGGGCAAAAGCGACACGGTCGATCCGCGAGATCGCGCTGATTATTCGACCGGCGATCGATCACCGATCATCCACCGTCCGGACAACGAAACGCGGACAACGAGCGGTCGATCTTAAAGAAGAGGAGAGAGAAAAAACCATGCAATTTTTCATCTCATCGATCATGAACGTTATAACCATCGATCAGTTACGGATCAGCCGGCCATATATCCCACTCCATCTGCCCGCCTATTCCGCGGAAAGCAAGTTCCTCGAAAAGTTCCCTCGTCGAGTTGTCGATAAAGCAACTCTCCGCGAGTATAAATTAATTTCCCGCCCCGACCGAGCTGCGAGTTACTCCGGAGTACTCCGGTTCCTCGTTCGTTTCGACTTCGCCCCTCCGCGGGGGCCCGGTTAACTTAAATTCCCGAGAATGGCATACTTACACTTCAAGAATATTTTTTCCTGGCGGTGAGAGTTTGTTTTTCGGGGTTCCATTTCCATACCCTGCGCCTTCTCGCGCGGGTTTGCTGTCCACTGATAAATTCGCCGTGTCATCGCGCATTCTTAATTAACAACTCTGTAATCAGAACGAGAGACAATGGGTTTAAGAGCCGTAAATAAACGCTGTTAAGAACGATTCGTCGATTTTAATCCCGTCGTAATCCGACTCTGTCGAGACTCGATTATTATCCGGTGATCGTATAAAAGACAAAAGACGCAGAAGAGAGGGCGTCGAAGCGCAAACCTAGTTGAAACCTAATCGAAACGGAATCTGAGACGACCAAGGAGTCGACGACGAAGCGTCGGTTCCTCCGACGCCGGGGAGCACGCTAAATCCGCACAGTCGCCGAAATTTCCCGTGTACCGGCTCGGAAGCGTCGTTTGGAAACGCGACGCGCAAGCACCGGGCCACGTCGAGCCCTTGAGCTTTCGATAAACGCGGAACAATGGAGATGGCGGCGCGTGGGTCGGAAAAACGGGGGCCGCGGCAGGCAGGAAGCAGCCTTGCAGGATCGCGATAAATTAAGCCGGCCTGACGTTTTGATTGTCGGCCCGGCCTATATTTGTTGCGGTCAATATTTGCGCCGGTCGATCCATTGTCGCCGGTCGATCCGTTACAAGCGTCTGTTTCGTCGGCCCCGCCGCGCGCCAGAGGGGGGTCGTCGGCTTTGCGCAAACTGCAATTAGCAACGATAATCCAGGGACAACAAACTCTATTTACCCCGGTCATTATCCACTGTATCACGCGTTTACCATACAGGATATCCAATCTAAGCGATGACTAGAAACTGCGCTAATCCGTGTTAATTAATCGATTGACCGATGGGACCTATGATTACGAGCGTGGGGTGGGCCTAGTCGCGTTTCGATTACGCCTTAACGACGCTGATGAAAACATTCGCTCGATAATCCGTCGCGGCTCTGATCGAAATCGCGTTGGAAACGGCGCCGATTACCCCCGCCTGTTCTAGGCGCGACATTTCGGTGTCATTCGCCTAACGACACAGGTACGATATCTATGGTCGTGGATTTGCAAGTTTTATCGGGCGAAATGACGTCTGGAAAGAGGAAAGAGCTGCGATGGAAGAAGAGAGGCGGCGAAACGGCCGAGACCTTTCTAAATCTCCGAGTGCTCAACAGGCCATGGCGCCAACTAAAACGATAATTCATCCCTCCAAGTGGCTATCATTTCCTGCCCCGCGGTATATACTACGCGTCGCTGCCCCGTAAAGTCGACTACGAAAGGGAGGAGAGTTTTCCTTTCGTATCAGCCGCAGTTTCTGCGAAACTTCTCGCGGCCGTTTCTCTCTCTATTAAAATACTTAAACGTAAGATGTACGAGAGCATTATAGCCCGAGACTCTTTAAGCTGCGGGACAAAGAGGACGTTGGAACGCGTAGTTTCTTAGAAGACAAAAGAAACGCGTTGAATGCAAAGAAATTCTCCTCCCATTCTCCTCCCTTTTTTCTCCCTTTTTTCTCCCCCGTTCCTTTTCATTCCTCGGTCACGACGCCGAATACTTTTAGACCAGGACGAGGCGAGAGAACGGGACAGGCGGGTACGAGGGACGAAAATATGCGACCGGTCAACAACCGAGTGCCATTTTTCCGCGACTGCGAAACGCGCGGTGAAACACCGACGCTTCTCTCGCTGCGAGATCCGCAAAAATGCCGCTCGACCGTGAAACTTGGACGCGCGACACCTGGCGAACGCAACCGCGGGACAAAGCGTTAATGTTTGCCAACTGCAATTTGCAACTCGAGTTACGCGCACCTTCTTGCGTCTAATTGCCGTTCTAATCGCCGAATGAACAGGCCGATAAAAACGGGACCGGGTCGTTGGATAGCTTTGGGAACCGAGTTACAGGGCCTTTAATCGCGAAACGACGCTGCTGCTCTCTCGTGGACTTTTTCCACCGAAAACGCGCACAGGTCCCTTTTACCGAGGAAAGGCGACGCTTCTAATTGTCGAAAGAAGCGCTTTAATGTCCGCCATTGCTCGAGAAGACGAATTAAATCGGGATAATTCGATCTGCAACGGTACATTAATTCGTACTGTACACCGGTTGTAACGCGATTAACTCGAAGCATGCACGATCTCCGAGACAGCCTCGTGTCCTTCCTCTTTTCCGCGATGGCCACCGTGTCTCGGGATGTCTCGTAATAATAAGGATCGAAAGCACTCCGAACGAGACTTCGCGGAGTAAAGGAGACGCAGCCAATGGTAGAGAGAGGGAGGAAGAAAAAGGAAGCTCGCGCCCTTTTTATTTCCACCGTCCGTATCTTTTATTACTTTTACCCTTTGATCAGACGTCCCTTTGTTATGGCGTCTTTCAGCGACGAACACAGGCGACTTTACCTACGCCTTCGGTAACTATAAGTAACGACTCGACGCCTCGGTACCGATGTCTCGACCTTCCTCCTCTTCTCTTCTATCCACCCCTCGAAGCGGACGCGTCCTCCGCGACAATCTCGCCGCGTCGCGACGGACAGAGTCGTAAAACGATATCCTCCAAGTCCACCGAATATCCTCTCGAAACTCCGTGCAATACTCCGATACTCGAACTGGCACAAAGAGGAGGACACGAAGCGACGAGATTCGAACGTGCAAGCGGAGCTTTTATTAACGAGTCTCCGACAAGACAGAAGCTACCGAACTCGAGGGGTAATAAAGGTCCGCGGGATCCACGAGATCCAGGTCAATTTCGAATTATCCTATTTCACCGGGACCAGAGACAGACACAGAGACAGAGACAGAGAGAGAGAGCTTGTCGATTTCATTTGTCTCCGATAACCTTCCCCGCTCGTCTCTCGGTACACGCGATCCAATTTTTCCACCGCTGGCCGGGCTAGCAGCCAGTTTATAAAATTCCCGGTTCGTTAGGGGATCGATGCGACGATAAATCGTGTGGGAAGTTGCAGGCCAGAGCCCTCTCGTGCCTGGAACACCTTATCCCGCAGCTCTGCCCGCTCTTTTTCGCGGCTCGTAAATCATCGATGAGATCGTGCGACCGGAAGTCGAGCGGAAGGCCCTGCCAACGAGATACCGAGACGCATTTGCACCGTTTTGTCATCCCGTCCTGAGAGACTCGCGCGCCTCCAGTGTCATCAACGCGATCGAGACATCCTTCTCTCTCTCTCTCTCTCTCTCGATCCACGCGGGTGTCTGTCGCTTCTCGGATAATCGCGGCGGGACGTCGAAGATCGGGATTAAGAGGCGCGTCGAATTCTTCCGCACTCGCGTCGAAAGTTTCACGGTTCCCTTAATTTCCCCGGGGCTAGGCAATCTCTCCTCGGATCCGGCGACCAATCTTTTCGAAATCCAGACAACAGGACGGCGAGGAAAATTTCGGCTCCGCGGAAAACAATCGCAAGTTTCCTCGCGCTAATGTATTCGCCGGTGTTTGGCCACGTTTCGCGCCGCCGCGACGGCCTGGCAAACTTCGTCAGGACCGTCCGGGGGTTGAAAAATCGCGGCTAATGGGAAAAATTGCTAAAGTTACACGGCAAGTTCGTGGCGACTTTGGTCCTCCGTCGCGGCACCTTTCGCAATCGCGAAACTCCATTAAGCTCGCAAACTAATTCTCCGGGCCGAGTTCCCAAGGCCGGTGTAATCCTTCCGCGGTCGCCGGTGACTCGAGTAATTTTTCCGGAAACAGACCTCCGTTCCACGGCCGAGGAATATTTCTTTCTCCGCGCAGTTTTCCGTCCGCGAGCTCGGTTTTCCCGGCCGACAGTTGCGAAACGGGACAGCGTCTGGCGAGCGAATGACTAACCTTGAGTAACCTTTACTCGAGAGGAATTCTATCCTCGAGATGGGATATCTATAGGCAGGCAGATAGACTGGAGTATAGCGCAGGTCGTGTCGCTGTTCACTGCGTCTGACCATACCCGGTCCGTTTCCCTTTATGCGCTCTACCCTACCCCCACTCCCAAGGCTTTCCTCGCCTCTATACAAATCCATTTTCTCCACGTTTCCCTTCGGGAACATTCCGATCGCCTAATGCTATATTCGATATTGCATTACGTATTCGGCTCCCTCAAATTCGAGTATATTCGGTATCTACCGTGCCGTGTTCTTTGTTCCACGTGTACTCGGTTCCTTTTAGCAATTTTTCGTTTCGCCGGTAAATAAACGGAGCGTAAAACGGGATTAGAATCGATTAGAAACGCGTAAACAGAAATTTCCACGATGGTTCGTGGAGAAGAGAAGAGCGGAAGGAGACGGTAATTAATTAACGCCGAGAAGGTGGAAATATCACGTCGGTCGCTTGAAAAATGCCTAGCATCCGCTAATAACCGAGAGAAGAGGAACGCGAGGAACGATTGGAAAGAGAATTCTTTCAATGACGCAGAAGACATCTATTCCGAAATCGCGGTTAGGCGTGTCGCAAGCGTTGAATCGTGAATGATACGAAAGGTCAAGGTTCAATCTTTTGGACGCTATCGCCGGTCTCGCGCTTTTCCCGCTACTTAGCAGACTTATTTATACTTCAACGCGGATATACGAAATTTACTTAGAAACTTTCCAACTTCCTCCGAGACTCCTTTAACCGCCTTTTAATCCGGCCGGAACATTTATAACGGCTAATGTGCACAGTTCGAGAGAAGGATCACGCGTGTCATTAGCTCCATTTAGGAGGATTTATTTTTAAACCATGACTCGCCGAGCGATTTTCGGGTTTCCACTTTAGTCATACTTCAAATTCAACGGCTTTGCGTATATCCTATATTTCAACCTCTGAAAAACAGCGAACAGCGACGGAACAGTCTGGAATAAAAATTTTCAAGAACAAAACCGCGCCGAATGGAAATGGCGAATCGGTCAGCCGATATCTACGCGATCAGCGATAGCAGGATCGGCGAAACGCGACGTTTCTCGGTGATAAGGAACAAAAGGAAGCGAACGGAGCTGGTGACAGGGCAAAAGAGAGAGTTTTTAATCCGGTGATAACTGTCAAGAGGACGCGTAGCCAAGCTGGTCACGGGCCGCGTATTTACGATCGACGCGTGATTTACGGCGGCCGTTTAATTAGCAACGAAAACATTACGGCCGCCGCGAAGCCGGGATCATCTCTGACTGATAGCGGGACAAGAGGCGAGGATTTTTCAACGGCCAGTTTTTCCGCGGGAACGGAAACCGTGAATTATGAAGCGCGGCCACCACCGGGATCCTCGACCGAGCGAGTTATAATTAAAGCGATCCCGCGTTTGCGTGCGAGTGCTGCTTTGTGCCCTCTGAGGTTCGTTAAGCCCGACAAATTAATTTCCATTGTATTTTCAAACGGCCAGCGGGCACAATTCTTGCGGCCCCTCTAACCGTGGCCCCGCCGTTCGCGTTTCCGCTTCCGGCCGTCGATGTCCCGCGGAACAGAGATATCCTCTGCGGTTCGACGGAATTTTCCCGCTCTTCAACAACCGTCGACAAATGTTTGAACTAACTTGCCGCGAGGAAGAGAGAGGAAGGAAGAGGCAGGGAGAAACTTTCCTTCTTTCCGGAAACGCTCTTCCGAGACGACTCGCGAATCTTTTATGCATCCACCGGGAAGAGATCGATGGATCGCGATGGTTTAAACGTGCAACTGCTCTCGTATTTAGAGAGCAGGCCGATTTTATCGCTCGAACGGTCGATAAACGACGCGCAGGGTTGCTCCGCTGGATCATCTGGTTTCGATATTTATCTTGGCACGACACCGTTATTAGCGGCGATTTATTTCGAGGATCCTTCGTTATTAAAGATCTCGATTACGCGTTTCGCGGCCTCCTTTCCGCGGCAGACGTCTAGCCGGCGGACCAGCGAATTCCGTAATCGGCCGCCGGCTAATTTTAGACTTTCCGTGGACCTAGAGCCTGCTCGCAGCGTCGTCGACCCTCTTCGCGACCACTGGAAACATTTCTACCATCGAACGAGTATTTCCATTTCCACTTGGTTCTCGGAGAGAAAACCTTGAAGCGACGCTGGTCTCCGACTCTCTTTTCGTCTACTCCCAGGATTTATCCTTCCTTTACGATCCTCCTTTACGACCCTCCTCCCGTTTATTACACCGACTCGACTCGATTTCGAAACCTTGACACACGACTCCCGATCGGTGACAAGATTTATCCACGGTTAGTTTACGATTCGACAGGGAACCGCGAACTATCTCGATTCCGACTCGATCTTAACTCCGAGAAGACATATCGTCATCTCGAATCGGCTGAATTGTCATTCGCGACTCAAAGGAAGTAAAGCAAAGTATCTCGACAGGAATTTGCGTTCTAATTGCAAGGGGGAAAACCTTGAAACAACCTCGGTCTAACCGCTGCGAAGATTTAACCAACGAGCACGAGATCCTCGTGCCGATTAGACGAACAGAAACGACCGGGTATTTTAATCTCGCTTTAATTTTAACCGCGTGCCGAGGAAAAGCTAGAGACGAGCAGCCACGCTGAATCCGAGAAGTGGCTTCTCGTTCGGAGTTCAAAGAGCCGATTTATCATCGCGGCGATTTCGCGCGATACGCATCTCGCGACGAGCGAGGAATCGCTAATTCGGTTCCACGAAAGGCGCACGGTCTCGAGGACTGTGGCTAAAAATACCCGCTTCCCGATATATCCCCGTATCTCTGGATTTCCTATGAACGATAACGTCTCAACCGACTCCGAGCTTGCAGCTACTCTCTCTCCGTGCTTCTTATCGGTTGATTTTATTCCGGGACTCGAAATCGCGCGAGAGACCTCGACAGCGAACGTTTACAGACCGCTGTAACCGTGAAATCCTCGCGGAACCGGGAAAATCACGGGAATTGCATCGGCCGCGCAAATTACAGCCGCTTCCAGTGACGTAAACCGAGAAACAAACGCGCGCCTCGACGGTAAATTTAATGATCTATTTCGAGAGTGCGCGGCTCGCTTAAACGCGCGGAACGGCACAGTTTCCACGGGTACGCGGCGTGAAGGAAAACGGGAGGAAAAGAGAGAAAAGAGCGAGAAGGCTGGAAACGCGGAGAATCGAGGAGCATTATTCGCGTGTACGCGAATGGTCTGGCTGTATTTTTACGTACACGCGACCAAAGACGTCCACGTGCGAGTAAGCAAAAGGCTAAATACGCGCAGGACCCTGACAGACGAGATCGTCTGCAACCTTGGGCGAGTCTGGCCAACGCCGCCCACTTTTCTGCCAACTCGATCTCGCGGAAGAAGAAGCTTCTTCGACGTTGGCAGGAACCGTTCTCCCGCTCCTCTCCGCCCGCCGTGTTTTTTCCCCGTCCACCGGCTAAATCCGAAATATCGCGCGATAATGGCGGAGCAGGTGGAAGCGTCGCGCCGGAGATTTTTCCACTAGGTCATCGAGAGCGAAGTGTCTCCTTTAAGCGCTAAAAAGGAACGTTGGCGGTGCCAAGAATGGCACTCGCTTCGCGATCCTCCGTTGCCAACGCGAGCATCTGGAGATCGAACCGAGTACGTCTCGCGCTTTAATCTAGATAATCGGGAAAGATTGGCCGAGTAGGGTGATATCTCGCGATGGCAGGCGTTATCGAGAAGGTAATCGGGCGCCAGATTTGGTCGGTGTTCGTTGGTGGCGATATTTCGCTGTCCGACGAGATAGAATAACCGCGGAGAGTCTTCGAGTTTCCTCGCGGAGATTTCGGCCAACATGGCCGGGAAAATTCGCGGAGACGAAACGGTCGAATGGTAATTCGCTTTGACCGGACTCGACTCCCTTTGTACCGCTCCGTTTTACCCTCGGCTGCTCGGGACAAAGGGCGAGTCGAGGGTCGCAACGATGCGTTCCTCGACGTTTCACCCCGGGGGCAAACGCAAACACGCCGCGTGTTTACGATCGTCTCGTTGCTGCGCGATTTCGTACGTTTCCGCGGGTTCAGGCTGGGTAGTGGTGTAGCAAAGAGACGGAAAAGTCAGCTCGAGAAGAGGGAACGAGACGCGAGAGAGAGGGTCGGAGAACGAGGAGTGGCGCGGAACCGTTCACGCGGCTGGAAATTCCGGGATAGATCGGCGTCGAGCGTCGGATTTCGAGATATCGCCGGGTCGATAAGCCGATAAGCCGTCGATCGCGACGTAATTCGGCGCGTTAATTACCTCGCGCAGTGCTTGACTTTCGGCGATGTTTATCGCGGTCCGACAAAGATCGGGAAAGACGACGAAGAATTAGGAGAGGAAAAAGAAACGCGAGACGGTAAATTCGAATTGGAAAAGAGAGAAAAGCGGAGATGGGAGGAGAAAATTCGTTCTCGCACGGGTAAGCTAATCCTATCGGCGACGAATGGAAAGATTCTGGCCGTGTTTCCTCGTGTCTGACTCGGTGCGGCTTAATCCCCTCGTAAAAATTAATTCCGCCGCGGAGGAGCTGCTCCCAGTCGTAACTTCCGAGAAAGTCGATATCTCGAAACCGAAACCCGATTGCGACACCTTTTTTTCTCTCGTATCTGATCTCCGACCGCGTGTTCCGAAGAGTAGAAACGGGATCGAGAGGAAAACGCGAAATAAAACCGAGGTAAGAGCGGTTCTCCTCTGCGTCTTACTCGAGGCGCGTACTCGGCGAAGGAAAACGAGTGATTTTGATTGATCCGCGGAGATATCATCTGGGAATTTGCGACGATCGGCGCGCGATAAGCCGTGCCTGATATCCGACAGAAACGAATCACTTATCGAACAGCTATGCAAACACGCGATTTACCCCTTTTACCCTGTATCGCAACCTTGCCGAATCCCGGTCGCGCCACCGCGGAACGCGATTTGGAAAAAACAGAAAGCGAGGAAAAAAATCGGGAGGAGGAGGAGAAACGAAAAAGGCGAAAAAAAAGAGGAAAAAGCAACGCGAAAAAACGCGCGAGCATGGAAAACCTCGCCGTGAATTTCAACGAGCGCGAGCCTCGCAGCTCGCGGCGAATAATCCCGCGCGATTTCCAATCGCGGTTCGCCGTTTTTAA